>OZ024796.1:1203636-1496826 GCA_964017045.1 Omphiscola glabra | reverse complement strand
GTATGATCACGCGCGCGCGTATGTTTCTGTGGGCGTATGTGTGTGTGTTTCTGTGTGCGTATGTGTGTATGTGTGTGTGTGTATGTGTTTCTGTGGGCGTATGTGTGTGTTCTGTGTGCGTATGTGTGTATGTGTGTGTGTGTTTCTGTGGACGTATGTGTGTGTGTTTCTGTGTGCGTATGTGTGTGTGTTTCTGTATATTTTTTTCAAGATGGGAGACTATCAGAAAGCTTTTTATTTTTATACATTTCAAAAAGCATTTTGTGAACAAGCATCTCGATTGACAATTCTATATATAAAAAAAAAATTTGTTCATACTAATTTTAGACAAAAATTCTTAATCCTAATTTGTTCAATTTTTAAAAAAAAATTATGTGGATTGGGTAAAAAAAGTGTTTTAAAGTATATTAAGAGGCCATTTGTAAATTTATCAAAAAAAGAGTTCAAGTATTTTGAAATTACAAATAAACAGTTCAATCAACTGAATATTGGGAAATATGTACACTTTGTACAATATATACTTTATTTGCATACGATTTCCCTTAGATAAAATCACGCAGTAATAACTATATAATGTCTTTTGTAAACGACTCACGTCATCTTAAAATATGTATGCCGTTGATATACCATCTATCACAATGACAAGTTTTCCAAACCCAAAAATTAAATTCAGATATGTGATGAAATGCATTCTTGTTTTTTATAATTGATCAAAAATTTCCTGGGGACTATAAAGATTTAATAAGCGATATTTTAAGCTAGGGCAAAAGCGTACCATTAAAAGTGACATAACTAGAATTAATATAGTTTACGTCCCGCTGATAAGGAATTTAAGATGTCTTTGATCATTAGTATGGCTAATTTAGACACTCCTTACCCGAAAGTTTGAAATGCAACCTCAACATTTACTGAAAGAAACAACAAAACCAAGTATGCACCAAAATGCACCAAAATGCACCAAAATGCAGTTTGCTTGACTGTCTTTAGCACCTACATTTTGCACCACTTTCACTCACGCTGATCAGTGGTTCAGCTTGTGCCAAATGATTACCCTGGGGCACACCACAAATGGTGTGAAGTCAGTATATGTATGGCACTGGACGCCAAAATGCCTTCCACCAAACCTTAAATATTTCCTTCCCCGTTCAGACAACTAGAATAGAAACAATGAAGTTAAGTTTACTCAAAACTTCACCTCATGATTTTGAAATAATCAAAAAACTTTCTGGGGAGCCTTCACCAAGCAAAATTCATAGTTGCCATAGGTCCGAAAATGCCACACCAGCATATAAAGAAAAAGTGACACCTCGGTGGTCCACCCTATCCCCCCTTACGATGCCTCTAGCAGGGGCGTATCTACAGTGTTTCGCATCAGGGGGATAAGAATCATTTTACGCCCCCCCCCCTCAACTTGAAACTGATTATTTTCAACCATTAACTACCATCAAAGCCCATTCCCTCCCGCAAGACTGGCGCCCCAGGACATATGCCCCTTCTGCCACCCCTTAGCTACGCCTCTGACCACTGGCAAATGACACAACCCTCCCTCCCCCGAAAAATTGAAATGCCCCCCCGGGGGGAAATGTCTGAAAGAAACACTGACTGTGTGCGTGGGGTGGGGTCTGCGTGGGGTGGGGTTTGTGTGGGGTGGGGTCTGTGTGGGGTGGGGTCTGTGTGGGGTGGGGTCTGTGTGGGGTGGGGTCTGTGTGGGGTGGGGGTGGAGTTGAGTAATTTTAAAAAAAGGGGGAGATGACGAGGAAAGTTTCGCAAAGCTAACGTCTTAATGGAAGCTAATGTCTTAATGGAAGCTAACGTCTTAATGGAAGCTAACGTCTTAATGGAAGCTAACGTCTTAATGGAAGCTTACGTCTTAATGGAAGCTAACGTCTTAATGGAAGCTAACGTCTTAATGGAAGCTAGCGTCTTAATGGAAGCTAACGTCTTAATGGAAGCTAACGTCTAAATGGAAGCTAACGTCTTAATGGAAGCTAAAGTCTTAATGGAAGCTAACGTCTTAATGGAAGCTAACGTCTTAATGGAAGCTAACGTCTTAATGGAAGCTAACGTCTTAATGGAAGCTAACGTCTTAATGTAAGCTAACGTCTTAATGGAAGCTAACGTCTTAATGGAAGCTAACGTCTTAATGGAAGCCAACGTCTTAATGGAAGCTAACGTCTTAATGGAGGCTAACGTCTTTATGGAAGCTAACGTCTTAATGGAAGCTAACGTCTTAATGGAAGCTAATGATTTTTATGGAAGCTAACGATTTAATGGAAGCTAATGTCTTAATGGAAGCTAACGTCTTAATGGAAGCTAATGTCTTAATGGAAGCTAATGTCTTAATGGAAGCTAATGTCTTAATGGAAGCTAATGTCTTAATGGAAGCTAACAAGCCGAACCCAGTGGGGCGAATGTCAGACTCAGGGTGGAAACACACGGAAGGGTGTTGTGGATCTGATTATAGTAAAAATATTACCCGTTTTTTTGGGGGGGTTGGGGGGGGGGGGCACTGGTCTGCGACTTGGGAATTTTAATAGAAATTTGATGTTTTAAGTTTTCGTCATTGCCGCGATAAACCGATCCACCTTTTGACACAAATACGCATTTATTAAATCTTTATGGAGCATGTCTGAGTTTGTGTTTGTGACATATCTACTGAATTTGTCTATTACAAGGAGACTTAAGCAATCGTTTTATATGACGGGTCAAGTAGAGTGTACTTGTATTCTTCTCTTTTACGGCACTGACAACGATTCTATTTTTAGATCGTTTATTAAGTTGTAGTTTGATGGGTTTTTTTTCGTGTGATTAAACCCCATGACTCACGATTGTTGCAGCTCTGCTGGCCATACACTTACAGGGGCGGAAAGTCGTTGGATGTCTTGATTCCTACCTTCATGTAGAGTGAGGGTCTGGATAATCAATACCTCCTCCCATGACACCGACACTGACCCCAGCAACACCCATCCCCATGGCACCGACTCTGACCCCAGCAACACCAATCCCTATGACACCGACTCTGACCCCAGCAACACCCATCCCCATGGCACCGACTCTGACCCCAGCAACACCAATCCCTATGACACCGACTCTGACCCCAGCAACACCCATCCCCATGGCACCGACACTGACCCCAGCAACACCAATCCCTATGACACCGACTCTGACCCCAGCAACACCCATCCCTATGACACCGACACTGACCCCAGCAACACCCATCCCCATGGCACCGACACTGACCCCAGCAACACCCATCCCTATGACACCGACTCTGACCCCAGCAACACCCATCCCTATGACACCGACTCTGACCCCAGCAACACCCATCCCTATGACACCGACTCTGACCCCAGCAACACCCATCCCTATGACACCGACACTGACCCCAGCAACACCCATCCCTATGACACCGACTCTGACCCCAGCAACACCCATCCCTATGACACCGACTCTGACCCCAGCAACACCCATCCCTATGACACCGACTCTGACCCCAGCAACACCCATCCCTATGACACCGACTCTGACCCCAGCAACACCCATCCCTATGACACCGACTCTGACCCCAGCAACACCCATCCCTATGACACCGACTCTGACCCCAGCAACACCCATCCCTATGACACCGACTCTGACCCCAGCAACACCCATCCCTATGACACCGACTCTGACCCCAGCAACACCCATCCCTATGACACCGACTCTGACCCCAGCAACACCCATCCCTATGACACCGACTCTGACCCCAGCAACACCCATCCCTATGACACCGACTCTGACCCCAGCAACACCCATCCCTATGACACCGACTCTGACCCCAGCAACACCCATCCCTATGACACCGACTCTGACCCCAGCAACACCCATCCCTATGACACCGACTCTGACCCCAGCAACACCCATCCCTATGACACCGACTCTGACCCCAGCAACACCCATCCCTATGACACCGACTCTGACCCCAGCAACACCCATCCCTATGACACCGACTCTGACCCCAGCAACACCCATCCCTATGACACCGACTCTGACCCCAGCAACACCCATCCCTATGACACCGACTCTGACCCCAGCAACACCCATCCCTATGACACCGACTCTGACCCCAGCAACACCCATCCCTATGACACCGACTCTGACCCCAGCAACACCCATCCCTATGACACCGACTCTGACCCCAGCAACACCCATCCCTATGACACCGACTCTGACCCCAGCAACACCCATCCCTATGACACCGACTCTGACCCCAGCAACACCCATCCCTATGACACCGACTCTGACCCCAGCAACACCCATCCCTATGACACCGACTCTAACCCCAGCAACACCCATCCCTATGACACCGACTCTGACCCCAGCAACACCCATCCCTATGACACCGACTCTGACCCCAGCAACACCCATCCCTATGACACCGACTCTGACCCCAGCAACACCCAGGACCATGACACCGACACTGACCCCAGCAACACCCACCCACCCCATGGCACCGCTCCTGACCCCGTTATCAATAGTCTCACATTCGTCTGCCAGGGCTGTTGACAGTGATGCACCTTTGAAAGTAGTGCAGAAATCAATCCGCATACATCTAAATTATTTCATGTTCCCAGTTCAAAAAAATATTTTTTTAAAAACGTGTTGACTACCCCACCCGCTACTGATCAATGATATTCTTTGAAATCTAAACTTCCCAGCGTTTGAGGACCTCTTCAATAGATTCATCTTTAATTGCTTTAACATTTGAGATTTTGAATCTTATGTTTGTGAAGCGTTGTTGGGAAAGTAAGGGGGGGGGGGGTGGTCCATAGTTTACCAACTCCACATAAAAAATATCTTTAGTATATCTCAGTTGTATCATCACTTATCTTAGAAATATGCCCGAGTTGGTGACTGATACAAGAGTCGTACTTAAGTCACTCTATGTGGTTAGTATCGTGGTTAGTATAGTGTTTAACTCGATGTCAGTGCCCATGTTTGTTTGTTTCGTGAAAAAATGTAAGTTATTGGAATACACTTTTTAAATCTCTATTTATTAATTTCGCGTTTGTTCGTGGCTGGTTGGCAAAATCTTCGTACGGCTAATTGACGCACTTGTCAACTTATCGAGCTGAAACTTGGCACACAGACTCTTTTCTCCGATGACAACAAATTCTAGCAACTTTAAAGTTTTTTTTCGGTTTTTAAAGGGGAAAAATAAAGGAAATATGACGTCACTGAGTTCACGCGATAAAATTCCAGATAAGTGAGCTAAATAAGATTCTTTTAAAAATTGAAATTTTGCAAATTTTTAGCGTAATATTAGTTTTGCTTTTCTGAAATGGTGAAATAAATCTGTGATGTAAAATAAATCTGTGATGTAAAATAAATCTGTGATGTAAAATAAATCTGTGATGTAAAATAAATCTGTGATGTAAAATAAATCTGTGATGTAAAATAAATCTGTGATGTAAAATAAATCTGTGATGTAAAATAAATCTGTGATGTAAAAGCGGTTGGGTCATTAGAATGTTAATATAGTTCAAGGGTGTGAAAAAATATACGGTTCCGACCCTTGGTTTCGTTTGGGGGGGGGGGGGGGGGGAATAATTGGGATTCTTATAAAGTGCGTTACTTGTGTGCATGCTTTTTTTTAATTTTCAGCCCCCCCCCCCCCGGACCAATTGCCCGACATTACATTTTATAAAGAATTTATTCGAAAAACTTTATTTTTTAAGGTCTGTTTATTAAACCCATTGATCCCTCTTGTGAGGTATGCACCACGCTTTGTCCAAATTCTGTAACAAATATTTTCGGGCCGTTTTATCCGAACACCTCCAGTGTCTAAACTGACTCCAGCAAATTGTCGCCCCGAAGCCAATATTAGATGACGCGTCATGCTATTTATGCGTCCTACGCCCTCTGTCGCGAAGCTGTCGTCTGCAAGCATTGACTTAAACACTATATACATATGGCGTAGTATGGCCGTCAGTGTCTCGTACTTTAAGGGGAAGGGGGTAAAAGGGTACATTCCTGGGATCCAGATATCCACCAAAATTCCACGCAAGGGTCGTTGAACCCCCAATGTCGTAACCCTGAGAGAGACCGGAGTTATGACTTGGCACCGGAGTCATGACTTGGCACAGCGTCAATGGCTTCGCAGAAGTGCACATGTACGAGACAGCTAATGTCTTTTAGAAGACAATGTTGTGCTGATGTCCAATGTCGTGTTAATATCCAATGTTGTGCTGATGTCAAATGTCATGTTAATATCCAATGTTGCTATCTAGTTGTTTCACTGGTGGATAAGGATAAAATTCGGTTGGTGTTTGATATATAAAATTATAAGTTCAACTGAATGGTTATATTTTTTACGCTATTAATGGTAGTTGGAAAAAACACTTTATAAAGATCTGTTAGAAGCATTTCTAAAGTGTTTTTAGCATACCACGAGTAAAAAAAGGGCTTTTAGATTACCACGAGTAAAACTACGAGTGTCATGTAAAACTACGAGTGTCATGTAAAACTACGAGTGTCATGTAAAACTACGAGTGTCATGTAAAACTACGAGTGTCATGTAAAACTACGAGTGTCATGTAAAACTACGAGTGTGATGACACCCCGTTTGAAATCTGGATTGCTATAGCAAAGTTAAAATGAAATAAATAAATTGTCGTTACACCCGCTACGACCCACAAGAGCGTTGTGTGTGTGTGTGTGTGTTTGTGAGTAAGTGTGTGTGTGTGTGAAGTGCAGTTGTTCAAACAGTGGTTTGTTTCCCTTATAATTGACAGTTTGTCTGCTCCACGAGGTCGTTGTACTGTCCAGTTATACAAGGGTAAGTGTTCTGTACAGTTATACAAGGGGCTGGTGTCATGACACAATAAGTGAGTCGGCAGGTGTCATTTTAAGACGTCATCGACTAAGAGTTGGAGGCAAGACACTCGAGGTCAACGCCCCAGACATAGTAACAAACTGTTCCTGGACATTGCAATACTTGGTGTTTGAAGCAAAAACAAAATGGCGTCTGGCAATCGATGATTTATGACCAGCATTGCCGCTAGAATTATCGGACAAATCACCACTCACCACATTTGTCATTCTGGACAGTTCTGCTTCATTCTAAATGTCATTCTAGTGACGTCCAGAGAAAGTCATCACTGACTATTAGAAACTCATCATTGACCATTAGAAACTCATCATTGACCATTAGAAACTCATCATTGACCATTAGAAACTCATCAGTGACCATTAGAAACTCATCATTGACCATTAGAAACTCATCATTGACCATTAGAAACTCATCATTGACCATTAGAAACTCATCATTGACCATTAGAAACTCATCATTGACCATTAGAAACTCATCATTGACCATTAGAAACTCACCACTGACCATTAGAAACTCATCATTGACCATTAGAAACTCATCATTGACAGAAACTCACCACTGACCATTAGAAACTCATCATTGACCATTAGAAACTCATCATTGACAATTAGAAACTCATCAGTGACCATTAGAAACTCATCATTGACCATTAGATACTCATCAGTGACCATTAGAAACTCACCACTGACCATTAGAAACTCACCACTGACCATTAGAAACTCATCTTGACCATTAGAAACTCATCATTGACCATTAGAAACTCATCAGTGACCATTAGAAACTCATCAGTGACCATTAGAAACTCATCATTGACCATTAGAAACTCATCATTGACCATTAGAAACTCATCATTGACCATTAGAAACTCATCATTGACCATTAGAAACTCATCATTGACCATTAGAAACTCATCATTGACCATTAGAAACTCATCATTGACCATTAGAAACTCATCATTGACCATTAGAAACTCATCATTGACCATTAGAAACTCACCACTGACCATTAGAAACTCATCATTGACCATTAGAAACTCATCATTGACAGAAACTCACCACTGACCATTAGAAACTCATCATTGACCATTAGAAACTCATCATTGACAATTAGAAACTCATCAGTGACCATTAGAAACTCATCATTGACCATTAGATACTCATCAGTGACCATTAGAAACTCACCACTGACCATTAGAAACTCACCACTGACCATTAGAAACTCATCTTGACCATTAGAAACTCATCATTGACCATTAGAAACTCATCAGTGACCATTAGAAACTCATCAGTTACCATTAGAAACTCATCATTGACCATTAGAAACTCATCATTGACCATTAGAAACTCATCATTGACCATTAGAAACTCATCATTGACCATTAGAAACTCATCATTGACCATTAGAAACTCATCATTGACCATTAGAAACTCATCATTGACCATTAGAAACTCATCACTGACCATTAGAAACTCATCACTGACCATTAGAAACTCATCATTGACCATTAGAAACTCATCATTGACCATTAGAAACTCATCACTTACCATTAGAAACTCATCACTGACCATTAGAAACTCATCAGTGACACATTGTTGAGAGTTAGTGGACCCATGTGAGGTGACTGACCCAATCAAAGAACAACGAGGGACTTTGCTAGTATAGTATGTACGTGTATGTTTTTTTCATTACTGCCGCCTTTCTACCACCCTACCTACAACCCTCCCTCCCTTCCGACATTCCTTTCCCTCCCTCCCAACCTCCATCCCTCCCTTCCTCATTCCCTCCCTCCCCACCCCTCCCTCCTTCCCATCATCCCTACTACGCTCCCTCCCTCTCACCGTCCCTCCCCTCTTCCCTCCCTCCATCCCTCCCTCCATCCCTTCCTCCAGCCCCCCTTACAAAATCTTAATCCGCACCTATGCTTTTGTTGGATAGGAGTCGGTTATGTCATACGCCATATTCCTTTCACACATTTTAACGTCAGAGAGAGAGAGGCCGAGTAAGAGAGAGACATATTGAGAGAGAGAGAGAGAGAGGGGGAAGGAGGGAGAGAGACCTTTAATGTTTTCAAGGTCATTTAAAGCCTATCTGCATGTGACCTTGTCGTGATAACAGGCTGCATGTTAAATCATCGCGTCTAAATGTTTTTGTCACGTGTCTGTCAGAAAGTTCTATAAATAGAGATTCTAAAAGTTGAATCATTTTCAGAGCTTGTATTTACACTATTAAGGAATGGAACCAAACTTTAGCATGAAAGATACGGTAATTACCGGATATTTTTCAGTAAATGCCCTCCGAGGAAAATGTTAAATTATTCTTTGAGACTTCATGTTCCTCTTACCACGAAGAGCTCCATAGTTCCTCTCTAAGACTCCATGTTCATCGTACCATGAAGAGCTCCATAGTTACTCTCTCAGACTCCATGTTCATCGTACCATGAAGAGCTCCATAGTTACTCTTTCAGACTCCATGTTCATCGTACCATGAAGAGCTCCATAGTTACTCTCTCAGACTCCATGTTCATCGTACCATGAAGAGCTCCATAGTTACTCTCTAAGACTCCATGTTCATCGTACCATGAAGAGCTCCATAGTTACTCTCTAAGACTCCATGTTCATCGTACCATGAAGAGCTCCATAGTTACTCTCTAAGACTCCATGTTCATCGTACCATGAAGAGCTCCATAGTTACTATCTAAGACTCCATGTTCATCGTACCATGAAGAGCTCCATAGTTACTCTCTAAGACTCCATGTTCATCTTACCATGAAGAGCTGCATAGTTACTCTCTAAGACTCCATGTCCATCGTACCATGAAGAGCTCCATAGTTCCGGACAAAATAAACAGAAAGTGCTGAGACCACGTGATGTTTATCCCGTTATTTCCCATAAGTCAATGTTTGAAGGTCATGTTCTGTCTCAAATACGAGTCTGGAAATCTTTCGGTCACTGCCACGGATCAAGGCCACTGCCTCCCTATAGAACGAGCATCAAAATGTCTACTGTTCCGTGTTGCAGTGGAGGCCCTGCTAGTCAATACAACTACTGTTCTGTGTTTCCGTGGAGGCCCTGCTAGTCAACACAACTACTGTTCCGTGTTGCCGTGGAGGCCCTGCTAGTCAACACAACTACTGTTCCGTGTTGCCGTGGAGGCCCTGCTAGTCAACACAACTACTGTTCCGTGTTGCCGTGGAGGCCCTGCTAGTCAACACAACTACTGTTCCGTGTTGCCGTGGAGGCCCTGCTAGTCAACACAACTACTGTTCCGTGTTGCCGTGGAGGCCCTGCTAGTCAACACAACTACTGTTCCGTGTTGCCGTCGAGGCCCTGCTAGTCAACACAACTACTGTTCCGTGTTTCCGTGGAGGCCCTGCTAGTCAACACAACTACTGTTCCGTGTTGCCGTGGAGGCCCTGCTAGTCAACACAACTACTGTTCCGTGTTGCCGTGGAGGCCCTGCTAGTCAACACAACTACTGTTCCGTGTTGCCGTGAAGGCCCTGCTAGTCAACACAATTACTGTTCCGTGTTGCCGTGGAGGCCCTGCTAGTCAACACAACTACTGTTCCGTGTTGCCGTGGAGGCCCTGCTAGTCAACACAACTACTGTTCCGTGTTGCCGTGGAGGCCCTGCTAGTCAACACAACTACTGTTCCGTGTTGCCGTGGAGGCCCTGCTAGTCAACACAACTACTGTTCCGTGTTGCCGTGGAGGCCCTGCTAGTCAACACAACTACTGTTCCGTGTTGCCGTCGAGGCCCTGCTAGTCAACACAACTACTGTTCCGTGTTGCCGTGGAGGCCCTGCTAGTCAACACAACTACTGTTCCGTGTTGCCGTGGAGGCCCTGCTAGTCAACACAACTACTGTTCCGTGTTGCCGTGAAGGCCCTGCTAGTCAACACAACTACTGTTCCGTGTTGCCGTGGAGGCCCTGCTAGTCAACACAACTACTGTTCCGTGTTGCCGTGAAGGCCCTGCTAGTCAACACAACTACTGTTCCGTGTTGCCGTCGAGGCCCTGCTAGTCAATACAACTACTGTTCCGTGTTGCCGTGGAGGCCCTGCTAGTCAATACAATTCTCATTCTACCGAGCCTGAAAAAAACTTAATTAAAAAAAATATATTGATTTAGTTGAATCTGAAATCACTTAAGTTTTAGCAATAGTTTGCGATTAATTTTTTGTTTCTTCCTATAGTACGTGTGTTCTGAATATCGTAAAAAAACACATTTAAAACAAGGGTGGCCAACGCGCGGCCCACACTATTAAAAAAGGGTTGCCAACCCGCAACCTACAATCTAAAACAAGGGGGACCAACCCGCGCGCCCGCTCTCATCAACTATTTTGTGATTTTATCTGGATCCGATGCTGCCACTATTTTGGGCTGCTTGATGGCCAGGGCTATATCTTCCTTTTTTTTGGGGGGTGAATGTCTTCGATTTGTAAGTCTTGATTTGCTGGTTGTGTGTCTGGTGTGTCTGGTGTGTCGGTTGGTGGATGTGTGTTTTTCCTTGAAGTATTCCACACATCTTTTTTGTTGTTCTTTTCGTTTCTTTATTGTTCTACCTTCCTTATCTTTCACCTGTCTCTCTCAAACTTTGAATAATACAGTCGCCAACTCTCATATACTCCTACTCGGCTCTGTTTGAGGACATTCTCAAAGATTGGTCAGAATGGCACGAGGTCGACCTTACCCAAAAACCCGCCCGTGAATAGTGAGGCTTGTTGAAGTTACAACATTAATTTTTTGATTGCTTAAGTTACAATTATGTTGAATTATTGTATACTGAATAGGATTAACAGTCTTCGTTAGCCCTTATGAAAAAGTCTCATTTGTATGTGTCAGGCGGGCCCCCCTTCTTCCATAACAAAGTGGTCGTGAACTCGTGCTTTACGAGGTTGGGGGGGGGGGGGGGGCCGGCTACGAGGCGGGTGTATAACTCAAGGGAGACAATCTGAAAGGGAGAGAATCTGCAACACGTAGGAAGCCTTTATTTTACCTCACAATTAATGGATGTTGGATGTGGATGTGCCCACGAATGGATGAATGGATACATCCACACTAAACCCTTACGTGACGCAGTAACATACTACTTAGACACGGTTGTTTGGGTGCGTGGTGCCCTAGCTTCCTAGACCCGGTTGTTCGAGAGCGCGGTGCCCTAGCTTCCTAGACCCGGTTGTTCGAGAGCGTGGTGCCCTAGCTTCCTAGACCCGGTTGTTTGAGAGCGCGGTGCCCTAGCTACCTAGACCCGGTTGTTTGAGAGCGCGGTGCCCTAGCTACCTAGACCCGGTTGTTTGAGAGCGCGGTGCCCTAGCTTCCTAGACCCGGTTGTTTGAGAGCGCGGTGCCCTAGCTACCTAGACCCGGTTGTTCGAGAGCGCGGTGCCCTAGCTTCATAGACCCGGTTGTTTGAGAGCGCGGTGCCCTACCTACCTAGACCCGGTTATATGGGTGTGGGGTGCCCTAGGTTTCTTCTTACTTAACGGTTACCAACCGAGCACTGGGCCAGACTGGAGTGCACCCATTGTTATTATCAGCGGGTCCCATGTTATTATCAGCGGGTCCCATGTTATTATTAGCGTGTCCATTGTTATTAATTTTTGGAAAAAGTGCACCATTTCGTTGACTAAATAAGTGTACATAAGTATAACTGTAGCACTCGGCTGGCTACTCTTAATGTTTACATATCTATACTTGTAGCATTGTGCTACCTGTAATGTATACAAAAGTATACTTGTAGCATTGTGCTACCCGTAATGTTACAAAAGTATACTTGTAGCATTGTGCTACCCGTAATGTTTACAAAAGTATACTTGTAGCACTGTGCTAAGCGTATGACTCAGAAAATGACCTGGTTGAATGAGCGAGGAAATATCTTGGTGGCCTGATCAAGGAAAAGACATGGTGGCCTGACCAACAGAATGACCTGGTGGCCTGACCAACAGAATGACCTGGTGGCCTGACCAACAAAATGACCTGGTGGCCTGACCAACAGAATGACCTGGTTCGCACACTCACGTTGACACAAATCCTGGATTAAAACGGTCATATCGTCCCAGCATGAGGTCAACAACCTAACAAGTCACTCAAGTTATATTTGACCGTTTGGAAATCAATAGATGTTTTTTGTTACAAACCGTATCTGCTTTAGATGACTTTGTTTGTTTGTATGTCAGCTTTGTAACTTTGGGCACGAATCTCACATCACCCGTTCTTTAACTACAGAATAGAACAAAGCAAAAAACTCAGGGAAAAAATGAAAAATTTGAATGAAAACAAAAATCTAGTTAGCACGAGTGCTTAACGTCTCTTCCATACCTGCACTTTACCTCTACAACCACACAGCCACGTGTGGGCTGCACTTTCCCTCGACATCCCCACAGCCACGCGTGGGCTGCATTTTCCCTCGACATCACCACAGCCACATGTGGTCTGCACTTTCCCTCTACAACCACCACAGCCACATGTGGTCTGCACTTTCCCTCGACAACCACAACAGCCCCACGTGTGGACGAGATCACGTCCTGACAGTGTTGTCATCCCGAGAGGCGAAACCGTCTCCTTGTCCCGTCTTGTGTTACTGTTGAGCTACTTACATGGGTAGCACGCGGCGGAGCTCAGGTCTCCACCCCCCACCCCCTCGCCCCGGGCGCGTGATGGATGTCGGCTGTACCGTCTACATTTTTCTACTGTCATTCCGGTGTTTGTTGTTTAACAACTTCCGGAACGGTTGTTACCTCTCTCCCCTTGTTTCTACCGTCAATTTTACATTCCACAGCTGATTAGCTCCCTTTATTATGTTGTGTTTCTGCCCACTTTTATCGTAATTTGACAGTTATCTCACCCCTCCTCCTAATCGATGAATTTGTTGACAAGATGTAGGGACACTATGCGTTTTATTGATTTTGTTTATTTTAAAACAATTTCTAAGTGAAATAATAATATAACGGATATTGAATAAGTGACAGGATTAATAGCTGTCAACTCAGTGATGTCCCTTTGCGAGCCGATCGCTTCCATTGTCATTTTATATAAAAACAAAAATTAATTAATTAACAAAACGCAAAAAGTAAATTAAATGTAAAACAAGTTTCGACAATACGTTGGGTAATTGTTAACAAATTTGACAAGTAGAGTCTATAGATTCCTCCCACTTCACAAAGTAGAAGAACACGGGCCAGCAGTACGTACATGTGATTGCAAAGAATATGAACAAATTATCTACAATCCCAACAATCAAAGAGAGCAATCGCATTCAATTGTGATGTTAAAGCAGTTTGAGCCTAGAGAAGGCGGAATTAATTGACTGATGAGGTCACTTTGATGACAGGCAGGCATGACACTTCTTGACACGGGGGGGGGGGGTGTTTAAGTTATTGTCACGTGACGAATTGGGCTAATATTTAGACCCGTGTGTCGGTGGCGTAAGATATAGTAGCAAGCCTTCGTCTAATTTGAAATATTGTGTGTAGGAATTGGGGGGATGGGGGGAATGGGGGGATGGGGTAGTGGTATACAGGTTGTGTCATGTTTTGCTGTGCTAATTACAATGATTGTATGATTGCACCGACATCATACAGATTTAGATTGATAAGACACAGTGGATAATGAACACAAGACACAGTGGATAATGAACACAAGACACAGTGGATAATGTACACAAGACACAGTGGATAATGAACACAAGACACAGTGGATAATGAACACAAGACACAGTGGATAATGAACACAAGACACGGTGGATAATGAACACAAGACACAGTGGATAATGAAGACAAGACACAGTGGATAATGAACACAAGACTCAGTGCAGAATGAACACAAGGCACGGTGGATAATGAACACAAGACACGGTGGATAATGAACACAAGACACGGTGGAAAATGAACACAAGACACAGTGGAGAATGAACACAAGACACGGTGGATAATGAACACAAGACACAGTGGATAATGAACACAAGACACAGTGGATAATGAACACAAGACACAGTGGATAATGAACACAAGACACAGTGGATAATGAACACAAGACACAGTGGATAATGAACACAAGACACAGTGGATAATGAACACAAGACACAGGGGATAATGAAGACAAGACACAGTGGATAATGAACACAAGACACAGTGGGGAATGAACAGAAGACACAGTGGGGAATGAACAGAAGACACAGTGGGGAATGAACACAAGACACGGTGGAAAATGAACACAAGACACAGTGGAGAATGAACACAAGACACGGTGGATAATGAACACAAGACACAGTGGATAATGAAGACAAGACACAGTGGATAATGAACACAAGACACAGTGGGGAATGAACAGAAGACACAGTGGGGAATGAACAGAAGACACAGTGGGGAATGAACACAAGACACAGTGGGGAATGAACAGAAGACACAGTGGGGAATGAACAGAAGACACAGTGGGGAATGAACAGAAGACACAGTGGGGAATGAACAGAAGACACAGTGGGGAATGAACAGAAGACACAGTGGGGAATGAACAGAAGACACAGTGGGGAATGAACACAAGACACAGTGGGGAATGAACACAAGACACAGTGGGGAATGAACACAAGACACAGTGGGGAATGAACAGAAGACACAGTGGATAATGAACACAAGACACAGTGGGGAATGAACAGAAGACACAGTGGGGAATGAACACAAGACACAGTGGGGAATGAACACAAGACACAGTGGGGAATGAACAGAAGACACAGTGGGGAATGAACACAAGACACAGTGGGGAATGAACAGAAGACACAGTGGGGAATGAACAGAAGACACAGTGGGGAATGAACAGAAGACACAGTGGGGAATGAACAGAAGACACAGTGGGGAATGAACAGAAGACACAGTGGGGAATGAACAGAAGACACAGTGGGGAATTAACAGAAGACACAGTGTGGAATGAACACAAGACACAGTGGGGAATGAACACAAGACACAGTGGGGAATGAACAGAAGACACAGTGGGGAATGAACAGAAGACACAGTGGAGAATGAACAGAAGACACAGTGGGGAATGAACAGAAGACACAGTGGAGAATGAACAGAAGACACAGTTGAGAATGAACAGAAGACACAGTTGAGAATGAACAGAAGACACAGTGGGGAATGAACAGAAGACACAGTTGAGAATGAACAGAAGACACAGTTGAGAATGAACAGAAGACACAGTTGAGAATGAACAGAAGACACAGTTGAGAATGAACAGAAGACACAGTGGGGAATGAACAGAAGACACAGTGGGGAATGAACAGAAGACACAGTTGAGAATGAACAGAAGACACAGTTGAGAATGAACAGAAGACACAGTTGAGAATGAACAGAAGACACAGTTGGGAATGAACAGAAGACACAGTGGAGAATGAACAGAAGACACAGTTGAGAATGAACAGAAGACACAGTGGGGAATGAACAGAAGACACAGAGGAGAATGAACAGAAGACACAGAGGAGAATGAACAGAAGACACAGTGGGGAATGAACAGAAGACACAGAGGAGAATGAACAGAAGACACAGTGGGGAATGAACAGAAGACACAGTGGGGAATGAACAGAAGACACAGTGGGGAATGAACAGAAGACACAGTGGAGAATGAACAGAAGACACAGTGGAGAATGAACAGAAGACACAGTTGAGAATGAACACAAGACACAGTGGGGAATGAACAGAAGACACAGTGGAGAATGAACAGAAGACACAGTTGAGAATGAACAGAAGACACAGAGGAGAATGAACACAAGACACAGAGGAGAATGAACAGAAGACACAGTGGGGAATGAACAGAAGACACAGAGGAGAATGAACAGAAGACACAGTGGGGAATGAACAGAAGACACAGTGGGGAATGAACAGAAGACACAGTGGGGAATGAACAGAAGACACAGTGGGGAATGAACAGAAGACACGGTGGAGAATGAACAGAAGTCACAGTGGGGAATGAACAGAAGACACAGTGGGGAATGAACAGAAGACACAGTGGAGAATGAACAGAAGACACAGTGGGGAATGAACAGAAGACACAGTGGGGAATGAACAGAAGACACAGTGGAGAATGAACAGAAGACACAGTTGAGAATGAACAGAAGACACAGTTGAGAATGAACAGAAGACACAGTGGAGAATGAACAGAAGACACAGTGGAGAATGAACAGAAGACACAGTGGAGAATGAACAGAAGACACAGTGGGGAATGAACAGAAGACACAATGAAGAAAGAAGATAAGAAAACAATGAAGAACGAACTAATGGCTCAATATATAACCATAATTTTTTTTTAAAAATGACAAAACTGATTAGGCATTTAGGTCATTCAGGTCAGTAGAGGTCAGTACAGGTCAGTAGAGGTCAGTACAGGTCAGTACATGTCAGTAGAGGTCAGTACAGGTCAGTACAGGTGAAATGTTTCACATTCAAAAAACCAACGGTCTATAAATAAATGACCTGCAGAGCTAGTTAGGTCACTATTTTTTAAAATATTTTTGATAAAATAAACAGTTCTGTTTCTTGCTTTATATATCAACCGTGTATGTCCGTACATAATAGAGACACCTGGTCTTCTCTTGATATCAAAAGAAACTTTACATAATATGCTGGATTAAACGTGTTGGTGTTGGCTGCATCCGCCAGCCCGTCCATCACTGTCATACAAGAACGGTTCTCAATCACCAAGGCCAATTCCCTTTATTTCAAGATTATTTATTTCAAAACCCCTGCGCCTGAAGAGTGATTAATTCTCACCTATAACAAATTAGTCAGGTGTAGAAAGGTCATTTGACTTTTTAGCTCCTTAGTCAGATGTAGAACGCTCATGTGACGGTACGGGTTCACTTAAGCAAAATAATTGTTAAAAGGTCCGACAGATCCACAGTTTGAGATGCCACGCTCGACAGTACATACAGAAGTGCGTATCAAAATCTTCTGTTTAGTCTCGATAGGAAAGCCTCCAAACCGAAGTGTTAAACTTGTGTGTTACAGTTGTGACATCTGAACTGAAGTGTTAAACTTGTGTGTTACAATTGTGACATCTGAACTGAAGTGTTAAACTTGTGTGTTACAATTGTGACATCTGAACTGAAGTGTTAAACTTGTGTGTAACAGTTGTGACATCTGAACTGAAGTGTTAAACGTGTGTGTTACAATTGTGACATCTGAACTG
The DNA here is from genome assembly GCA_964017045.1 of Omphiscola glabra. NCBI lineage: Eukaryota > Metazoa > Mollusca > Gastropoda > Lymnaeidae > Omphiscola > Omphiscola glabra. Next base: position 1,478,785 of record OZ024796.1, on the reverse strand, counting down.
AAGTGTTAAACTTGTGTGTAACAATTGTGACATCTGAACTGAAGTGTTAAACTTGTGTGTAACAATTGTGACATCTGAACTGAAGTGTTAAAAGTGTGTTTAACAGGCGAAACATCTGAGAACACCAATATTCGTAAGTTCATTTTGTGTTTAAATGATACCAAGATAAGTATTGTCAGTTGTATCTTTTAATTTGTTTGTACTTGCGGTTCATTAGAAAAACCAACCAACCAAATTTCAAACGGTGGACATTACTAATATTCAGGGCGGTCTGCGTCCATGGGTTAAAGACCCCTTCTAATTGAAACCTATTATTTGTACAAAACCATGTTTTTGGAGCTGAATTTTTCAGTATATTTCATGAACTTACACAAAATGTTTGGAATCTTTCAACTTATAGTGGTACTCTTTACAAGTAAATATATCATAAAGTATACATACAAGACGTAAATATATCATAAAGTATATATGCAAGATGTAAATGCATCATATTTATATATACAAGATGTACATATCTCATGAAGTATATATAAAAGATGTAAATATATCATAAAGTATACATACAAGTGGTACTATGTACCATATGTACTATTCAGAAATATGGGAACTAATTTAACCCCACCCCCCTACCCCAAGAATTAGTACCCGAGTATTTTGTTGGCTAAAGAAGTCATACGCTTCTATGTATGGACAAGAACTCGAACTAATTCAACATTCTGTTAGCGAGACAATGGAAGGAATAGTGCATGGAACAAACACAACAATAGGAGAAAGAACACTTCTACAATTGTCTACATTGAGGAAACAACACCACATAACGACTCCTATGTGCGACATTTTTACGACTCCAGTTCCGATCAAAAGATTTCCGATGCCGAGTTTTGATTGGACACGCTCACAGACCTGCTTTGGTCAAAGAAAGTCCACATGTTGACAGCTTTGTTGTCGTGGCGAAAAAACTCAAAAAGTGAAAGTCGATTTTTTTTTTTTTTTTTTTTTTTTTTTTTTTTGGTTTTCTTTGTTTTTTTGTAGTTGTTTTTATAACATAAAGTAGTTATTCCGCGTATGACAAGCGGGTATATCCGTAAAATTAAGTGAATAATCAGACGGAAAACGGAGATAACTCTTGTGATCTCAAGCCATGACTTACCGGTCTTGGTCCTGATTTATTTATTTGAAATGCTATTATTTACAGACAGTGAGCTTAAAGTACATGTCCTCTAGGACTTTTAAAGGGGCGGCGTAGTGATAAATCTTGAGCTGGTACTGATGTCACATGATTAGATTTGCGTGTGACCTTCATTGAATTTATTGGTTTTAGAAAGTCAATTGTGTCCTGGGAACAGTGGAGGGAGGGGCGCTGTTACATTGTTGACATATGGGACCAGTGGTTCTCACAGTTGATCGATGAGACCTTTTGAAAATGAAAATTATTTTATTAATAAATCTCGATGTTAGGACTTAATGGCAATTTTGTTGTATGCCATTTTCCTGTGTTCCTTTTGTCTTGTGTTCATTTTGTCTTGTGATAATTTTGTCTTATGTTCCTTTTGTCTTGTGTTCATTTTGCCTTGTGATAATTTTGTCTTGTGTTCCTTTTGTCTTGTGTTCGCCTTTTTTCTTATGTCAGGTCATCGTGGACACTGTCTTCGTTGTCATGAAACACGTGACTAGTTCGTGTCATGTGTCCATGACATTCCAATGAGTAACGTGATGGGCTGGCATCACTACAAGTGTCAGGTTGGCATCACTTCAAGTGTCAACCTTGAACAGACAGTTGCGAAATAACGGTTTAATTGAAACAAGTTCTTGAGTGTTACAGGCTTTTCACAATATTTACACCCACGTGACTAAATTTTAAAAAAATAAATAATTTCAAACGTATCTAACAAGATTTACGTAACAAAATTATTGTGATCGGACTTGAAATGTGAACTTTGTAAAACTTGCAATTTTAAGTTAACAATTGATGCAGATAACATTTTCTAGACATTCACAACATAAAAGGCGCTTACAAGTAGATTTCTAGATGAAGTGATAAATAATGTTTATTTTTTTTTCTGCGTGTGTTGGAGGTGAGTTTGCATTTGTCACCGAGTCCTGTCACTGAGTCCTGTCACAGCTTATGACCTATGTTTTGTCACTGAGTCCTGTCGTATGACTATGTTGCTAAAGACAAATAAAAACAAATTCGTTCAGTCACTCATGTGCTTCTACAAACCAGTGGCGTATCTTGACTAAAGGCCGCCCGGGGATAACTCTAAAAATGGTTTCTCCTTCACACAGCACACACCATTTCTATAAGTTTAGATGTAACCCCCAACTGTCCCTCCCTTGGTGAGTTTCCCACTCGGTACCTACCCCCAATCTCAGGTTTTGTCATGACCAAACACTAACGACTCCTCAGTGTATTGCTTTTGAAAGTTTTGAAACAGCGAAATGTCAAATGTCAAACACGTCAGCTGAACTTGCTTACATTTTACCAGCACATTCTTCTTGCTGTCCTCTTGCTGTCCCCTTGCAGTCCTCTTGCCGTCCTCTTGGATACTACATTTCAGCTAAGTCTCATTTCCATTCATTTCGGTTTCTACTGTTGTTTGTTCAATGAAGAAGGTTTCTTGCCGCCACGTTCGTTGCTTAGTTCTTTTTACCACCAAGATTTTGCCCTACTTTGCTTCGCTCATTTCCATCTACCAGCACCTGACGTTTTTCTTATACTCCTTGTAAAAATCCATTAATTCTACATTAAGATCAGGTGAATTAATTGTAGGTAAAAGGGAAGACGGTATCATAGAATTAATCTGGTCTAATCCGCGCCGGATTATCATGGGTTTAAACAAAATGATTTATGGCCTTTCAAAAAGGGCATTTCGAAAAGAGCATTCACAGATGAAGTCCATACAGGTTGTAAGTTGTACATGAAACTGATTGAAAGGATTGGGTAGTTTAACAAGATCACTGACGTCATTTTCAACAAGATCATGGACTGACATCATTTGCATAAAGATCAATGACACCATGTTCAACACGATCATGGCCTGACGTCATTTTCAAAAAGATCACTGATGTCGTGTTCAACACGATCATGAACTGACGTCATTTTCAAAAAGATCCCAGACGCTAGGTGGAACAAGATCACTGCCGTCAAGCTCAACAAGATCATGGACTGACGTCATTTTCAAAAAGATCAATGGTGTCAGGTTCAACAAGATCACTGATGTCATATTCCACAAATCACTCACGTCAAGCTCAACAAGATCACTGACGTCATTGTCAACAAGATCACTGCCGTCATGTTCAACAAGATCATGGACTGACGTCATTTTCAAAAAGATCAATGGTGCCAGGCTCAACAAGATCACTGATGTCATATTCCACAAATCACTCACGTCAAGCTCAACACGATCATAGACTGACGTTATTTTCAAAAAGATCACTGACGTCATTTGTCAACAAGATCACTGACGTTATGTTCCACAAGATCACTGACGTCATGTTCCACAAGATCACTGACGCATGTTCCACACGATCACTGACGTCAAACTTCACAAAAAGATTCTTCTCACAATTGATCTAAATACCACTTGCTCTAAATACTTGGACTTTTTGTTGAATTTAAATTTTTTTTTTTATTGTAAGGTGAAATACTTTTCTTCACTAAACAAAGCAGATGTCACAGATATTGGACTTTCTACCTGTGAACTTTACCTGTGTGCAATTGTTCATTCTTCAATCTCATGAATCACCTGGAGACTAGCACGTCTATATTTAGTTGCCGGAACCCTGGGGGCTCGGGTTTATTTGAAAACAACAAGAGATTCAAGTAGTGGAACGTTGACGGGTGAAAGTTGTGTGGGTCGTTTATACAGGAAGCTGGTCTGGTGAGTGCATGCTGCAGCTGGTCGGGTGAGTTGTAGCTGTAGCTGGTCGGGTGAGTTGTAGCTGTAGCTGGTCGGGTGAGTTGTAGCTGTAGCTGGTCGGGTGAGTTGTAGCTGTAGCTGGTCGGGTGAGTTGTAGCTGTAGCTGGTCGGGTGAGTTGTAGCTGTAGCTGGTCGGGTGAGTTGTACCTGTAGCTGGTCGGGTGAGTTGTAGCTGTAGCTGGTCGGGTGAGTTGTAGCTGTAGCTGGTCGGGTGAGTTGTAGCTGTAGCTGGTCGGGTGAGTTGTAGCTGTAGCTGGTCGGGTGAGTGGTTGTTGTATCTTAAATTAGAAGTATAAATGGATCTGGATTCTTGTTTTAGCGAAAATTTCAGTTCTTCCCCGGGTGGTGTCATTGTCAGTTTAAGTGCCAGTGGCAGTCCTAGTGTCAGCGCCGGTGTTATTGTCAGTACCAGTGTAAATGTCAGTGGCATTCCTAGTGTCAGCGTAAGTGCCAGTGGCAGTCCTAGTGTCAGCGTAAGTGCCAGTGGCAGTCCTAGTGTCAGCGTAAGTGCCAGTGGCAGTCCTAGTGTCAGCGTGTGCCATTGGCAGTCCTAGTGTCAGCGTAAGTGCCAGTGGCAGTCCTAGTGTCAGCGTAAGTGCCAGTGGCAGTCCTAGTGTCAGCGTAAGTGCCATTGGCAGTCCTAGTGTCAGCGTAAGTGCCAGTGGCAGTCCTAGTGTCAGCGTAAGTGCCAGTGGCAGTCCTAGTGTCAGCGTAAGTGCCAGTGGCAGTCCTAGTGTCAGCGTAAGTGCCAGTGGCAGTCCTAGTGTCAGCGTAAGTGCCATTGGCAGTCCTAGTGTCAGCGTAAGTGCCAGTGGCAGTCCTAGTGTCAGCGTAAGTGCCAGTGGCAGTCCTAGTGTCAGCGTAAGTGTCAGTGGCAGTCCTAGTGTCAGCGTAAGTGTCAGTGGCAGTCCTAGTGTCAGCGTAAGTGCCAGTGGCAGTCCTAGTGTCAGCGTAAGTGCCAGTCTCGGTGTCAAATTAATATTAACTTTGCTTTTGTTCGTGGCTGGCTGGCAAAATTTTCGGATGGCTTATTGATCCACTTCCCGTCAACACATTCTATCAAATCTTTAACCCAAACCCCCAAAATCAGTTTTTACTTATGTTGAAGGGGAAGATAAAATATAATTCCCGATGTGTGCGCTAAATGAGATTCTTCTAAAGAACATATCTCATGTGCGTCTGGTGCGTAATGTCTTCTTTCCTTTTTTCCGAAATCTTCGCTGCAACAAATCTGCAGTGTAAAAGCGGGTGGGTCGGTGGGACTATTGATATAATTCAGGGGCGTGAAAATAATCGTGCGGTTGTGAGCCTTGGCATTATATACAGCCTCTATCTCTATCATTTATACAGACCATTTATTTAATACAGACCATGTCTACATTGTGAAGTTTGGGGATACACACACATACACACACACACACACACACAGTTGAATGGTTGCCTGATTACTAATCCCAACTTGCCCCCGGACATGGAGATTATGTCCCGAGATTATTGCGGCGTATGTGTAGCTGGTCTTTGATAGCTTTGAACTGTAGCCATTGCCTTCAACACTTCACTTGTGTGTGTGTGCGTCCATATGTGTGTGTGTGTGTGTATGCATGCGCGCGCGTGTGTCTGCATTTATATTACTTCTCCCTATAACATTCTTATTTCCAGTGTGGCAGTGTGGGGTGGGGCACAATTTATTGTCTCAAGACATACATGTTATCTAGAACAGGCAGAAAACATATTTATCATACAACTTGACTTGATAAGTTCTTCTCCCACAATTCTACTATTGCAAAGTTCAGTTACTATTTCCATTCTAATCTATTCAACTTTGCTTCTTTTCTCTTCTATTCTTTTAAGCCATTTCCATTGAAAAAGTCGCTTTGTGCTGTCTATCTATTGAGGTGGTTTTGATTTCTATTAAAGCTAACCATAGTTGATTAGCCCGATAGAAAATCTATTTCGCACAATAGAATGTCTGTTTACTACACTTGAATGTCTATTCAGCACAAAAGAATGTCTCTTTATGACGCTAGAATGTCAGTTTAGCACAGTAGAATGTCTCTTTATGACACTAGAATGTCAGTTTAGCACAGTAGAATGTCTCTTTATGACACTAGAATGTCAGTTTAGCACAATAGAATGTCTCTTTATGACACTAGAATGTCAGTTTAGCACAGTAGAATGTCTCTTTATGACACTAGAATGTCAGTTTAGAACAGTAGAATGTCTCTTTATGACACTAGAATGTCAGTTTAGCACAATAGAATGTCTCTTTATGACACTAGAATGTCAGTTTAGCACAGTAGAATGTCTCTTTATGACACTAGAATGTCAGTTTAGCACAGTAGAATGTCTCTTTATGACACTAGAATGTCAGTTTAGCACAGTAGAATGTCTCTTTATGACACTAGAATGTCAGTTTAGCACAGTAGAATGTCTCTTTATGACACTAGAATGTCAGTTTAGCACAATAGAATGTCTCTTTATGACTCTAGAATGTCAGTTTAGCACAGTAGAATGTCTCTTTATGACACTAGAATGTCAGTTTAGCACAGTAGAATGTCTCTTTATGACACTAGAATGTCAGTTTAGCACAGTAGAATGTCTCTTTATGACACTAGAATGTCAGTTTAGCACAGTAGAATGTCTCTTTATGACACTAGAATGTCAGTTTAGCACAGTAGAATGTCTATTTAGCACAAAAGAATCACTCTTTATGACGCTAGAATGTCAGTTTAGCACAATAGAATGTCTCTTTATGACGCTAGAATGTCAGTTTAGCACAATAGAATGTCTCTTTATGACACTAGAATGTCAGTTTAGCACAATAGAATGTCTCTTTATGACGCTAGAATGTCAGTTTAGCACAGTAGAATGTCTCTTTATGACACTAGAATGTCAGTTTAGCACAATAGAATGTCTCTTTATGACACTAGAATGTCAGTTTAGCGCAGTAGAATGTCTCTTTATGACACTAGAATGTCAGTTTAGCACAGTAGAATGTCTCTTTATGACACTAGAATGTCAGTTTAGCACAATAGAATGTCTCTTTATGACGCTAGAATGTCAGTTTAGCACAGTAGAATGTCTCTTTATGACACTAGAATGTCAGTTTAGCACAATAGAATGTCTCTTTATGACGCTAGAATGTCAGTTTAGCACAGTAGAATGTCTCTTTATGACACTAGAATGTCAGTTTAGCACAATAGAATGTCTCTTTATGACACTAGAATGTCAGTTTAGCACAGTAGAATGTCTCTTTATGACACTAGAATGTCAGTTTAGCACAGTAGAATGTCTCTTTATGACACTAGAATGTCAGTTTAGCACAGTAGAATGTCTCTTTATGACGCTAGAATGTCAGTTTAGCACAATAGAATGTCTCTTTATGACGCTAGAATGTCAGTTTAGCACAATAGAATGTCTCTTTATGACACTAGAATGTCAGTTTAGCACAGTAGAATGTCTCTTTATGACACTAGAATGTCAGTTTAGCACAGTAGAATGTCTCTTTATGACACTAGAATGTCAGTTTAGCACAGTAGAATGTCTCTTTATGACACTAGAATGTCAGTTTAGCACAGTATAATGTCTCTTTATGACACTAGAATGTCAGTTTAGCACAGTAGAATGTCTCTTTAAGACACTAGAATGTCAGTTTAGCACAGTAGAATGTCTCTTAATGACGCTAGAATGTCAGTTTAGCACAATAGAATGTCTCTTTATGACGCTAGAATGTCAGTTTAGCACAATAGAATGTCTCTTTATGACACTAGAATGTCAGTTTAGCACAGTAGAATGTCTCTTTATGACACTCGAATGTCAGTTTAGCACAGTAGAATGTCTCTTTATGACACTAGAATGTCAGTTTAGCACAGTAGAATGTCTCTTTATGACACTAGAATGTCAGTTTAGCACAGTAGAATGTCTCTTTATGACACTAGAATGTCAGTTTAGCACAGTAGAATGTCTCTTTATGACACTAGAATGTCAGTTTAGCACAGTAGAATGTCTATTTAGCACAAAAGAATCACTCTTTGTGACGCTAGAATGTCAGTTTAGCACAATAGAATGTCTCTTTATGACGCTAGAATGTCAGTTTAGCACAATAGAATGTCTCTTTATGACACTAGAATGTCAGTTTAGCACAATAGAATGTCTCTTTATGACGCTAGAATGTCAGTTTAGCACAGTAGAATGTCTCTTTATGACACTAGAATGTCAGTTTAGCACAATAGAATGTCTCTTTATGACGCTAGAATGTCAGTTTAGCACAGTAGAATGTCTCTTTATGACACTAGAATGTCAGTTTAGCACAGTACAATGTCTATTAACTTTTCATTGTTTTATTTTAAAATTAAAATAGGTCATGATACCGGCCATTATGTTCATGTAGATAAGAATATGAACAAAGAACATATTTAATTTGCCTCTTTTAGTACACTATAATAGAACAATGGAAATCAGTTCATGTCAGTGTGACATAATGTTCTTGTCAGTGTGACATAATGTTCTTGTCAACCGTTCACTTTTTACGTGGGGATTTAAGCTGCTGGACACTTCGAAAACGTCAGTGCAACCATGCCTCGATCTAAAAATACCTTGCTAGTCGATTTCCTTTCATTGCGATAATTTAACTCATAAATAGATTGTTAAGTTCCCCTAGAATTAGCGCGCCTTGATAACATTATGGAACATTGTCTATTTCAATGAAATAATTAGGTATTTCTGGAGAGACATAGTCCCCATTTAAGTACAATCTCCACCGTTTCTATTTTCAGATCAAGAGGCTATATCCGGAAGCCAATCTCAAACTTCCGGGAAAGAAAATCTTCGGCAACCTTGACCCAGAGTTCATACAACAGAGACGGGAAGGACTTGACGATTTCATTCACAAACTGGTGTCCCACCCCAAGCTGTGCCAACAGTGAGTACTGTCGTTGTGTTGTGTCCCACTCCACACTGTGTCAGCAGTGAGTACTGTCATTGTGTTGTGTCCCACTCCAAACTGTGCAAACAGTGAGTACTGTCGTTGTGTTGTGTCCCACTCCAAACTGTGTCAGCAGTGAGTACTGTCGTTGTGTTGTGTCCCACTCCAAACTGTGTCAGCCATGAGTACTTTCGTGTTGTGTCCCACTCCAAACTGTGCCAACAGCGAGTACTGTCGTTGTGTTGTGTCCCACCCCAAACTGTGCCAGCATTGATTAATATCATGTGCCCCACCTCCAGCTGTGCCAGCATTGATTACTGTCATGTGCCCCACCTCCAGCTGTACCAGCATTGACTTCTTACGTTGGAAACTGACCCACCTATTGCTGATATTATTGAAGTCCTCACGTTGTGTCATGGCAACCTCCTTCTCTGTTGATGCTTTTGTTTGATCAATTTTGTAGAACCTGATATTTCTCTTGTATATTTTACAAACTTACTCTAACGTAAGAGGAATAACATTCTCATAAATTGTGTTCGACTTTGGTAAGCTATTGTTCAAGTCTAACATAATACACAAATCACTTTCTGGTATTCGAATTATGACTCATACCCAACGTCTTTCAGTCAATGACGCTGTCTTCTGACAACTTTTCTTGTGAAGACTCCATTTTGTTTACGCAAACGCTTTACAAATTATTCTGTCATTTTTTTTTATTAAAGAGACATTTTCCGAGTAAACTTTGACTTGGTGACCTGACTGAACCATCTTGACTGTCTTGATTGTCTTGTTAGTACTGATCGTGTTACCCTTGGTGCTCTGAAAAGCTAGCTCCCAACCAGATGAGACTATTGACTTCATGCTCTGTAGTAAACATTGAATGTGCTTAAATAACACGTTTCTTTAAGTTCTCTCTCCTGCGACACATGAAAGTTTCCCAGCATCCAGTTACATAAATAATCTCTTTACTTTCATGTAACCCCCAACCCGCAGCCTGACCCCGTGAAATCCACATATCCCCACAGCTTGACAACCCAAACAGTCCGACCGACACACCCACAGTCCGACACACCCACAACGCCATACACCCACAACGCCATACACGCACAGTCCGACACACCCACAGCCCCACAACGCCATACACCCACAGTCCGACACACCCACAACGCCATACACTCACAACGCCATACACCCACAGTCCGACACACCCACAGCCCCACACACCCACAACGCCATACACCCACAGTCCGACACACCCACAACACCATACACCCACAACACCATACACCCACAGTCCGACACACCCACAACGCCATACACCCACAATCTGACACACCCACAACGCCATACACTCACAACGCCATACACCCACAGTCCGACACACCCACAGCCCCACAACGCCATACACCCACAGTCCGACACACCCACAACGCCATACACCCACAGTCCGACACACCCACAGCCCCCACAACGCCATACACCCACAGTCCGACACACCCACAACGCCATACACTCACAACGCCATACAACCACAGTCCGACACACCCACAACGCCATACACCCACAACGCCATACACCCACAGTCCGACACACCCACAACGCCATAACCCACAGTCTGACACACCCACACCACCACAGGTCACAGCCCAACAGCTCCACTCATCTAATTCTGGAGACAAATTGTGGCAAAGAGACGTCACATCTAACTCTTCAGATTCTAGGACACCATATACGTCATATAAGGATGTCACGGAGTGGAGGTTGTGGATTGTGGCGTCTTACAATGAGACTCTGACTCTCGGGCTACGACTCCGGACTGTATTATTTTTTTGTATAGGGAGTCACTGACTCACAATTAAAAATAACGACTCCTACATTGTAATTCTTTTTAGCGTGTCCACAGGTCGGAACTACTCGGCAACAAGCGTAAATTGCTAAATCTGGCCACACGCCTCCAAAGACAATCTCTGACCAGATGCCCACAAAGACAATCTATAACCGGACGCCCCCAAAGACAATCTACGAAAAGACGCCCCCAAAGACAATCTCTGACCAGACGCCCCCAAAGACAATTCTTGACCAGACGCCCCTACATACTGTCTCCGGTTTCAGAGGAATGGAAATAGAATACAAGAGGAAATAGTCGATGCGTGTTTCACATTAGGCAACGCCAACTTTTTTAGTGGTTGGTCTAATCACCAGATACTGTTGCTATTTGTTGTTGATCTAGATATAGTTGCTATTTGTTGTTGGTCTGGAAAAAGTTATTTGTTGTTGGTCTGGATATAGTTGCTATTTGTTGTTGGCCTTTATATAGTTGCTATTTGTTGTTGGTCTAGATATAGTTGCTATTTGTTGTTGGTCTGGAAAAAGTTATTTGTTGTTGGTCTGGATATAGTTGCTATTTGTTGTTGGCCTTTATATAGTTGCTATTTGTTGTTGGTCTAGATATAGTTGCTATTTGTTGTTGGTCTAGATATAGTTGCTATTTGTTGTTGGTCTGGATATAGTTGCTATTTGTTGTTGGTCTGGATATAGTTGCTATTTGTTGTTGGCCTTTATATAGTTGCTATTTGTTGTTGGTCTGGATATAGTTGCTATTTGTTGTTGGTCTGGATATAGTTGCTATTTGTTGTTGGTCTAGATATAGTTGCTATTTGTTGTTGGCCTTTATATAGTTGCTATTTGTTGTTGGTCTGGAAAAAGTTATTTGTTGTTGGTCTGGATATAGTTGCTATTTGTTGTTGGTCTGGAAAAAGTTATTTGTTGTTGGTCTGGATATAGTTGCTATTTGTTGTTAATCTAGATATAGTTGCTATTTGTTGTTGGCCTTTATATAATTTTAATTTGTTGTTGGCCTTTATATAGTTGCTATTTGTTGCTATAGGTAGCTAACGCGGATTTCTAAAACTTTCCTGCGGTAATTTTGTGCGTAGGATTCTAAGCTGCTAGCGTCAGTTCAACGCAAACGTGATGTCAGCGTTACCCCAGATGTCCTTATGACAGCTTGACTTGCCACAATGCCAGTTTATTCTAAAATCATGTTAGTGTACCCCATATTTCAGAATGTAGTGTTTCTTCGGTTTTATTATAGTTCAAAATGAGCCTGTTAGTTGGTTGTTCCATCAGCACTCAATGGAAACATCAGCGCTCAATGGAAACATCAGCACTCAATCTAAACATCAGCACTCAATGGAAACATCAGCACTGACTACGGGTTGGGCCACACACATTCTTGCACGAGGAGAAAGAAGTCAAAGCCATTATCGCGTTCGGGTCCTTAACATCAACGGTTTCGCAAGATGGATAAACCCATTTCATTGTAGACCGACCCAGGTTGTGACGGGGTTGTGACCGGGTTTGGGGCCAGCCATAAACAAAAACTACAACAAAAACTGTCGTCCAGCTTCATTCATTCGGCAACCCACCCACTCAACCCAATCCCACCTCACTCTCCCCATCCCACCTCACTCTCCCCATCCCACCTCACTCTCCCCATCCCACCTCACTCTCCCCATCCCACCTCACTCTCCCCATCCCACCTCACTCTCCCCATCCCACCTCACTCTCCCCATCCCACCTCACTCTCCCCATCCCACCTCACTCTCTCCATCCCACCTCACTCCACAACTTCCATATCAATCTCGTCAACAAATGTTAACTGTTTTTACAAAATTTCTTAAGTGAGAATTTCAATGCCTAAAAAATCCGGCGTATCCCTGTCATAGGGCCCCGTTTAAAAATAGCATTACGTCACGTTGTCATTTACGGAAATAAAATGTTTAGACAGGGTCAAGGTGAGCAAAAGACCTGGAGGTTTCTTGGCTGAAAGAAATAAAAGGAAAAAGTGAGGGGGGGGGGGAGGGGAGAGACACGAACGATGTTTATGGTGTTAAGTTTTGAAACACGCGTCTCGTTGAAAGCTTTTATTGTAAACACTTTGACCTCTCCCACCTCTCAGTTCAACTTTTGTTGTCTCACCCTTTCACCCATTGTACAACGGAAAATTTTTAGGATTTGCCTCTTGCATTATACAAATATTCGATTAATCAATCAATCAATCAATCATTCAATCAATCAATCAATCATTTAATCAATCAATCAATAAATCATTCAATCAATCAATCATTTAATCAATCAATCAATTAATCATTCAATCAAGCAATCATTCAATCAACCAATTAATCAATCATTTAATCAAGCAATCAATTAATCATTCAATCATTCAATCAACCAATTAATCAATCATTTAATCAACCAATCAATCAATCATTCAATCAATCAATCAATCATTTAATCAATCAATCAATTAATCATTCAATCAATCAATCATTCAATCAACCAATTAATCAATCATTTAATCAATCAATCAATTAATCATTCAATCAATCAATCAATCATTTAATTAATGAATCAATCATTTAATCAATCAACCATTCAATCAATCAATCAATCATTTAATCAACCAATCAATCAATCATTTAATCAATCAATCAATCATTTAATCAATCAATCAATCAATCATTTAATCAATCAATCATTTAATCAATCAATCAATCAATCATTTAATCAATTAATCAATCAATCAATCATTTAATCAATCAATCAATCAACCAATCATTTAATCAATCAATCAATCAATCATTTAATCAAGCAATCAATCAATCAATCGATCAAATTAAAGTTGATGAAATCTTTTTTTTTTGCTTTTGATAGCGTTGTCTCTTTCCCTGTTAGTCCACTGTGTTCTTAGCGTGCTGTGTTCTTAACGTGCTGTGTTCTTAGCGTGCTGTGTTCTTAGCGTGCTGTGTTCTTAGCGTGCTGTGTTCTTAGCGTGCTGTGTTCTTAGCGTGCTGTGTTCTTAGCGTGCTGTGTTCTTAGCGTGCTGTGTTCTTAGCGTGCTGTGTTCTTAGCGTGCTGTGTTCTTAGCGTGCTGTGTTCTTAGCGTGCTGTGTTCTCAGCGTGCTGTGTTCTCAGCGTGCTGTGTTCTCAGCGTGCTGTGTTCTCAGCGTGCTGTGTTCTCAGCGTGCTGTGTTCTCATCGTGCTGCGTTCTCAGCGTGCTGCGTTCTCAGCGTGCTGCGTTCTCAGCGTGCTGCGTTCTCAGCGTGCTGCGTTCTCAGCGTGCTGCGTTCTTAGCGTGCTGCGTTCTTAGCGTGCTGCGTTCTTAGCGTGCTGCGTTCTTAGCGTGCTGCGTTCTTAGCGTGCTGCGTTCTTAACGTGCTGCGTTCTTAGCGTGATGTGTTCTTAGGGTGCTGTTTTCTTAGCGTGCTGTGTTCTTAGCGTGCTGTGTTCTTAGCGTGCTGTGTTCTTAGCGTGCTGTGTTCTTAACGTGATGTGTTCTTATCGTGCTGTGTTCTTAACGTGATGTGTTCTTAGCGTGCTGTGTTCTTAACGTGATGTGTTCTTAGCGTGCTGTGTTCTTAACGTGATGTGTTCTTAGCTTGCTGTGTTCTTAACGTGATGTGTTCTTAGCGTGCTGTGTTCTTAACGTGATGTGTTCTTAGCGTGCTGTGTTCTTAACGTGCTGTGTTCTTAGCGTGCTGTGTTCTTAGCGTGCTGTGTTCTTAGCGTGCTGTGTTCTTAGCGTGCTGTGTTCTTAGCGTGCTGTGTTCTTAACGTGATGTGTTCTTATCGTGATGCGTTCTTATCGTGATGCGTTCTTAACGTGCTGTGTTCTTAACGTGCTGTGTTCTTAACGTGCTGTGTTCTTAGCGTGCTGTGTTCTTAGCGTGCTGTGTTCTTAGCGTGCTGTGTTCTTAGCGTGCTGTGTTCTTAGCGTGCTGTGTTCTTAGCGTGCTGTGTTCTTAACGTGATGTGTTCTTAACGTGATGTGTTCTTAACGTGATGTGTTCTTAACGTGATGTGTTCTTAACGTGCTGTGTTCTTAACGTGATGTGTTCTCGAATGGGGAAAACTTTCGCCGACTTCACTCACCTAACCACTGAGTTCAAAGGTAAATTTCGTCCCCCTGTAGGTTCCTGTCTTATATCTCCTCATGTAGGTTCCTGCCCTATATCTCCTTCTGTAGGTCCCTATCTTATTAGTTACTTAGTCGTCTAAATAGCCGTATCTGGTTACAGATTAACAGAAATTATCCAGGCATAACTTGTTCACAAATGTCAGCACTGTCTTAGGCCATCCCACCCATCCCACTGTTTTGGCCATCCCACCCTTCCCACTGTCTTAAGCCATCCCACAAATCCCACTGTCTTAGGCCATCCCATCCATCCCACTGTCTTAGGCCATCCCATCCATCCCACTGTCTTAAGCCATCCCATCCATCCCACTGTCTTAAGCCATCCCATCCATCCCACTGTCTTAGGCCATCCCATCCATCCCACTGTCTTAAGCCATCCCACAAATCCCACTGTCTTAGACCATCCTACTGTCTTAGGCCATCCCACCCATCCCACTGTCTTAGGCCATCCCATCCACCCACCCAACCCACCTCACCCACTCAACCCACCATTTGTGACCTGGAATTGCATTATAATATATATATATATAAATTGATTTAATTTTTGGCAGAATTAAGTTAACTTTTGTGGCAACCATCGAATACCTGGCTAATAAACTCATTAGTTGACCCACTTCTCCTGACCTACATGTTTATATCTATAAACCTTCCTCCCCTCAGGGCAGCTCAAACTTAACATTTAATATGGTGCACGAAGGATGAGTTCATTCATTTTTTTATTTGAGGCACATCTTTAATCTGATGTTTTAATTTTAAGGGATTTTTTTTTGGAAAAGAAATGAATATAAATATACATTCAAAAGAGTAAATATGAAATTCATTCGCCAATTGCACCATATAACCCCCCTCCCTTGCCTGTACTTTGTGCCCAGGTATTATTTCAAACACGTCCTCCACCCCAACACCCACTCCAACCCCACCCCCCCCCCCCCCTTAAGCACACTCTCACACAAATAATGTATCGTGCCTTGCAGGACCGTCTTAACACCAACTTGGGCCGTGGGCACATCAATGCACTGAGGCCCCCATTTACTCTCTAACATATTCAGGAAATGCTACAAAAGCATTTGGGGCCCCTTGGCGCATGCGTTATGATCAGTGTTTATTTTTTCAAATTTCATCCGGGGTGATGATGACCTCTCAGCCGTTGTGGGGAGTGGGGAGGGGGCAGGGCATCTACAAGCGTCATAATTAGTTATAAAGGCGTGGTTGTCCCCGGGCGCAAAACGAGTGGAGGCGCCAACATCGGCCGTTGTAAAAATAATGGATGTCAGAGTTTCTGAGGGGGGTGTTAAAATTAAACTCGTTCCCGGGCGCCTAACACTTTAACTACGCCGCCTCGGATTAGTCATTATGACGTCAAGGGTTAGGTCTGACTCCGTCGCACCGCACCCCAACACCACCCCTTTTACTGCCCAACATAAACATAAATTTATTATACATTGTGCAACGGGAATGTCATAACAAATAGTTATTACCTATTTATACGCATGCAATATTTGACTAAAGGTTTTATATATTTAGTACTGTGTCAGTCATATATTTAGTACTGTGTCAGTCATACATTTAGTACTGTGTCAGTCATATATTTAGTACTGTATCAGTCATATATTTAGTACTGTGTCATTCATATATTTAGTATTGTTTTATTTATCTGAAACAAAATTTAGCGCTCAAAATGCGCCTAGATTGGAATAAAGTGAAGATATTATATTTTGAATTTCAGACTACTGTAACTTTGTTCATATATATTCATACTTCATTACCATGCAGTGCCTATTAAAACATATTCATTTGTACTTTAATACACCCTCCCCCCGATACACCCTACCCCCGTACCCCACCACCCAAATTCCCGGATAAAAATGTAAAATTTAAAAAAACATGTTAAACATGTACTAAACAATCGAATAAAAACTCGTTCTCGACAAATGTGTTTCCCACCGCACTTTTAGAGCAATTTTAGTTGTCCAAATTTAAGTCAATCAATATTCAATAACAATTGGGGCAGCATAATGCACATATTAGCTTGAGGCCCTTAGGAGCACGAGGCCCCTTGAAGCTCGATGCCCCTAGTAGCTTGAGAAGCTTAGAAGAACGGGGCCCCTAGAGCTTGAGGCTGTTAGAAGCACGTTAAATGAACACATTGCCATCATGGTGTTAAATGAACACATTGCCATCATGGTGTTAAATGAAACATTAACACCTTTCATCATCTAATGACACCACCGCTCCTCCCCCCAAAAAAAAGAAGTCTCCGTAGCTTTGCATAAATCATACAGCTGTCTGCTAGTATCAATATCTGCACCACCCCCCTCTCCCCCTTCACCCCACTCACACACTTTCCGATCTCATTTGATAACCCCCCCTCCCCCCCACCTACCTTCGCCCTCAACCTCCCACGGCCTGGCCCCGATCATACATGACCGACATGACCTGGAATAACATTAGCACATTCTCCACAAATATTAAAGTCACATATTTTAAATGGTAGCTTTAACAACCTTTGACCGTAGCTTTAGCAACCTTTGACCGTATCTTTAGCAACCATTGACCGTAGCTTTAGCAACCTTTGACCGTAGCTTTAGCAACCTTTGACCGTAGCTTTAGCAACCTTTGACCGTAGCTTTAGCAACCTTTGACCGTAGCTTTAGCAACCTTTGACCGTAGCTTTAGCAACCTTTGACCGTAGCTTTGACAACCTTTGACCGTAGCTTTGACAACCTTTGACCGTAGCTTTGACAACCTTTGACCGTAGCTTTGACAACCTTTGACCGTAGCTTTGACAACCTTTGACCGTAGCTTTGACAACCTTTGACCGTAGCTTTGACAACCTTTGACCGTAGCTTTGAGAACCTTTGACCGTAGCTTTGACAACCTTTGACCTTAGCTTTGACAACCTTTGACCGTAGCTTTAACAACCATTGACCGTAGCTTTAGCAACCTTTGACCGTAGCTTTAACAACCTTTGACCGTAGCTTTGACAACCTTTGACCGTAGCTTTAGCAACCTTTGACCGTAGCTTTAGCAACCTTTGACCGTAGCTTTAGCAACCTTTGACCGTAGCTTTAACAACCTTTGACCGTAGCTTTAGCAACTTTTGACCGTAGCTTTAGCAACCTTTGACCGTAGCTTTGACAACCTTTTACCGTAGCTTTAGCAACCTTTGACCGTAGCTTTAGCAACCTTTGACCGTAGCTTTAGCAACCTTTGACCGTAGCTTTAGCAACCTTTGACCGTAGCTTTAGCAACCTTTAACCGTAGCTTTAACAACCTTTGACCGTAGCTTTAGCAACCTTTGACCGTAGCTTTGACAACCTTTGACCGTAGCTTTAACAAGCTTTGACCGTAGCTTTGACAACCTTTGACCGTAGCTTTAGCAACCTTTGATCGTAGCTTTGACAACCTTTGACCGTAGCTTTAGCAACCTTTGACCGTAGCTTTGACAACCTTTGACCGTAGCTTTGACAACCTTTGACTGTAGCTTTGACAACCTTTGACCGTACCTTTGACAACCTTTGACCTTAGCTTTGACAACCTTTGACCGTAGCTTTAGCAACCTTTGACCGTAGCTTTGACAACCTTTGACCGTAGCTTTGACAACCTTTGACAGTAGCTTTGACAACCTTTGACCGTAGCTTTAACAACCTTTGACCTTAGCTTTGACAACCTTTGACCTTAGCTTTGACAACCTTTGACCGTAGCTTTCGCAACCCTTGACCGTAGCTTTAGCAACCTTTGACCGTAGTTTTAGCAACCTTTGACCGTAGCTTTAACAACCTTTGACCGTAGCTTTAACAACCTTTGACCGTAGCTTTAGCAACCTTTGACCGTAGCTTTAACAAGCTTTGACCGTAGCTTTGACAACCTTTGACCGTAGCTTTAGCAACCTTTGACCGTAGCTTTAGCAACCTTTGACCGTAGCTTTAGCAACCTTTGACCGTAGCTTTAGCAACCTTTGATCATACATGACCGACATGACCTGAAATAACATTAGCACATTCTCCACAAATATTAAAGTCACATATTTTAAATGGTAGCTTTGACAACCTTTGACCGTAGCTTTAGCAACCTTTGACCGTATCTTTAGCAACCTTTGACCGTAGCTTTAGCAACCTTTGACCGTAGCTTTAGCAACCTTTGACCGTAGCTTTAGCAACCTTTGACCGTAGCTTTGACAACCTTTGACCGTAGCTTTAGAAACCTTTGACCGTAGCTTTGACAACCTTTGACCGTAGCTTTAGCAACCTTTGACCGTAGCTTTGACAACCTTTGACCGTAGCTTTGACAACCTTTGACCGTAGCTTTGACAACCTTTGACCGTAGCTTTGACAACCTTTGACCGTAGCTTTGACAACCTTTGACCGTAGCTTTGACAACCTTTGACCGTAGCTTTGACAACCTTTGACCGTAGCTTTGACAACCTTTGACCGTAGCTTTGACAACCTTTGACCTTAGCTTTGACAACCTTTGACCGTAGCTTTAACAACCATTGACCGTAGCTTTAGCAACCTTTGACCGTAGCTTTAACAACCTTTGACAACCTTTGACCGTAGCTTTAGCAACCTTTGACCGTAGCTTTAGCAACCTTTGACCGTAGCTTTAACAACCTTTGACCGTAGCTTTGACAACCTTTGACCGTAGCTTTAGCAACCTTTGACCGTAACTTAGCAACCTTTGACCGTAGCTTTAACAACCTTTGACCGTAGCTTTAGCAACCTTTGACCGTAGCTTTGACAACCTTTGACCGTAGCTTTGACAACCTTTGACCGTAGCTTTGACAACCTTAGACCGTAGCTTTGACAACCTTTGACCGTAGCTTTGACAACCTTTGACCGTAGCTTTAGCAACCTTTTACCGTAGCTTTGACAACCTTTGACCGTAGCTTTAGCAACCTTTGACCGTAGCTTTGACAACTTTTGACCGTAGCTTTGACAACCTTTGACCGTAGCTTTGACAACCTTCGATCGTAGCTTTGACAACCTTTGACCGTAGCTTTGACAACCTTTGACCGTAGCTTTGACAACCTTTGACCGTAGCTTTGACAACCTTTGACCGTAGCTTTGACAACCTTTGACAGTAGCTTTGACAACCTTTGACCGTAGCTTTGACAACCTTTGACCGTAGCTTTGACAACCTTTGACCGTAGCTTTGACAACCTTTAACCGTAGCTTTGACAACCTTTGACCGTAGCTTTGACAACCTTTGACCGTAGCTTTGACAACCTTTGACCGTAGCTTTGACTACCTTTGACCGTAGCTTTAACAACCTTTGACCGTAGCTTTGACAACCTTTGACCGTAGCTTTCACAACCTTTGACCGTAGCTTTAGCAACCTTTGACCGTAGCTTTAACAACCTTTGACCGTAGCTTTGACAACCTTTGACCGTAGCTTTCACAACCTTTGACCGTAGCTTTAGCAACCTTTGACTGTTGCTTTAACAACCTTTGACCGTAGCTTTGACAACCTTTGACCGTAGCTTTAGCAACCTTTGACCGTAGCTTTAGCAACCTTTGACCGTAACTTTAACAACCTTTGACCGTAGCTTTAACAACCTTTGACCGTAGCTTTAGCAACCTTTGACCGTAGCTTTAGCAACCTTTGACCGTAGCTTTAGCAACCTTTGACCGTACCTTAAACAACCTTTGACCGTAGCTTTAACAACCTTTGACCGTAGCTTTAACAACCTTTGACCGTAGCTTTGACAACCTTTGACCGTAGCTTTATCAACCTTTGACCGTAGGTCTAACAACCTCTGACTGCCTGGCTTGTCCATAGGTGAGTTGTCTTTTATATAGCTCCTGTAATGTGGATTGTTCTCTGACATAATTTGTGTTTCGTGCGTTCTTTTAATATGTTCGTATTTCTGTTACGTAAGGGATCAAAGGTAGTTTGACAAATAAAACCAGGAAGTGTTGTACAAGAATAAACTACCGTGTTGCATTGAAAGATCACACCTCTGTATATTGTGAATTTGATTCATTTTGTTACAGGACGGTTTTCATGTTACAACCACCCTCTAAAGCCACTACGGCTTTCTGTAACTTTCTGAACTGTACTTGTGTTGTTGCGTGTTCAAGGATGCTGTGTCCTGTGTTGTGTTCATGGATCTTGTGTCATGTCCTATGTTCATGGATGTTGCGTCATGTCTTGTGTTCATGGATGTTGTGTCATGTGTTGTGATCATGGATCTTGTGTCCTGTGTTGTGTTTATGGATGTTGTATCATGTGTTGTGTTCATGGATGTTGTGTCATGTGTTGTGTTCATGGATCTTGTGTCATGTGTTGTGTTTATGGATGTTGTGTCATGTGTTGTGTTCATGGATGTTGTGTCATGTGTTGTGTTCATGGATCTTGTGTCCTGTGTTGTGTTTATGGATGTTGTGTCATGTGTTGTGTTCTTGGATGCTGTGTCATGTGTTGTGTTCATGGATGTTGTGTCATGTGTTGTGTGTTCAGTTTTCAGTACCCTAACACCATACACCTATCTATATATATATTTATATGTATGCTGTCAGTGCTTCACTAAAGAAATGCATGTTTTAGGTGCCGTCTATACAATAAGTTTATGTTTAGCTATGTATCTCGTGGTTTAAATAATGCGTCATAAGTAGAATGCGAGTATCATAATGGTCATAATGTCACATACATGCGTTTCTTCTAAATGCGGTGGCTGCCATGATTTTTACTCTGAACAATTTTCACCCACAGAAGCAGTTGGTACATTAAAATGGTGGCTACCATGACCTATCTTCTGTGAACAATTTTCTCCACAGAATCAGTTGGTACATTAAAAAGGTGGCTACCACGAAATATTTTCTGTGAGCAATTGTACCCAGAGAAGCAGTTGGTACATTAAAATGGTGGCTACCACGAACTATCTTCTGTGAACATATTTGTCCACAGAAGCAGTTGTTACATTAAAATGGTTGCTACCACGAACTATCTTCTGTGAACAAATTTGCCCACAGAAGCAGTTGGTACATTAAAATGGTGGCTACCACGAACTATCTTCTGTGAACAAATTTGCCCACAGAAGCAGTTGGTACATTAAAATGGTGGCTACCACGAACTATCTTCTGTGAACAAATTTGCCCACAGAAGCAATTGGTACATTAAAATGGTGGCTACCACGAACTATCTTCTGTGAATAATTTCGCAGGCCGTACATCAAATCCGTGGCTTAAGTCGCTGACAGATTCAGTTTTTAAACGCTTCCTTGTCTCACCTCACCAGGACTGAAAAACTAGATGTTAAATCCCAGAGAAATCTGCCGGATCAGAAAACAGTGGTGCTAAATTTATCTCCCCTAGACACACAAGGGGCACTTCTATCAGGACTAAAGTTCTAGTATCCCACCATTAAAGTGAAAATTTGTCGCCACTTCAGTCTTTGTATCCGTCCATTGCTACTTCATAAACCTTAGAACGTATCACCTCAAACCTAAATACTATAAAACATTGAATGTTTCCATTCATACTGGGAACTCTCAGTAAGGACTGAGTTGAAGAGCGCAGTTTCTGTAAGGATACATGTATGGAAATCACTTCTTTAAGATATTCAGGTGCAGAGCCTTCTATACAGCTGAAAACAAGGGACATGCGTTGATGCGCTCACTCACTGGAAGCCAGTGCAGATATTTAAGAACTGTGGTGATGTGGTCAGACGTGGCTGCCCACATTAAGCACTTACTACGTTTCGCCTGACTAATTTGCAACCATTGAAGCATTGAAATGTTTCTTACAGAAGTAATCAATCATCAAACATTTAGCCTCATTCTGGCATTTTTATTAATTTCTCAAATGTTGTTAAGTAAAATGTTGTTAAGTAAATTGTTGTTAAGTAAAATGTTCTTAAGTAAAATGTTGGCAGTTGTATGTAGCCAAGCAGAGTTTTATGACGTCATTTTGGCATTTGCTTAGCTTAAAATAAATGTGTTAAAATATCCATCAAAAATAAATAAATCTATATTAGATTATTTTTTAAACACCAAATGAGTTTGAAAGGTTCTGGGGGCAGTTTAAATGGTGATTGTTTTAGAACCGATGTGGTGAAGGGTTTAAGATTAACACCATGGATTAGATAAAGGGAATCATAACGAAATATTTTGCCCACAGACTGATCCAGTAACCTTCCTTTTAACGTCACTGACTTTCTACTGTAACATACTACGTGAAACTAGGACCACTTGTGGGTAATCTACTGTGTATGTGTGTGAACGTGAGGAGGGGGTGAATGTGGGAAAGGAAACAACCTGTTTGACAAAACACAACCCTTCAAATGTTGCCACAAGTTGGATGAATGATGACTGATGACTGATGAGTCAGCCGCGTCTCCAGTCAGGCCCTGAGCCCTCTTCTAAAGGATACCGCCATGTTGACAGTTTTGGCTTATAACGTGTGGACTACTTTTGTTGTGTGGCTTGTGTGGGGCTTGTGTGAGGTTCGAGTAAACTCTATTAGCATTTCTACTTGTCACTAAAATAAGAAAACTCACGTTTGAAATATTGTCTCATAGAAACACAGGGCTGTCTCCACTCTCCATTGAAATAACCACGGGCAGTAAGTTTCGCTGCGACAACACCACTGTGGACTCTTTGTATGCGCATGTCCCACTTCTTTTCTCTTACACAACTATTTCGTTTAATCTGACCATTTGCTGAGACATATTGTGTTACAATGTGCTACTTTTCCTGACGTGTCATCTTGTGAAGTGTGTATAGACAATGCAGGTCATATGACAGACATTTCTATTTCACCACCAACACATTGAAATCTTCAGATTAAAAACAAGAAAAATAAGAGCCTTTATTCTTTACTTGAGGCGTCACTATTTTGGTGGCACCCCCCCCCCCTTTACTCCGAAACCCCCCTCCCACCTGCACCGAGTAATTCTTAAAATGATTCTGAATCACTTATAGTCATAGACATTATTGTAGTCATTATTATAGTCATTATTAGAGTCATTGTTATAGTCATTTTTATAGTCATAGTCATTATTATAGTCATTATTATAGTCATTGTCATAGTCACTATTATAGTCATGGTTAAAGTCATTATTATAGTCATTGTTATAGTCATTGTCATTATTATAGTCATTTTCATAGTCACAGTCATATATAAAAGTGTTGGACTGCGATAAAGCTTAAAAGTAGATTAATTAGACACGAACAGTTTGTATCAATAAAACAATATGTGTTCAGCTTTAAAATAATTTGACACAATACACAAGTCAACGTTTGGGCACATGCCTTCATCAGTACAACAACAAAACAATTAAATAAGTATACATGAAATGTACATAATATATATATATATACATATATCCTACCTAAATATAATAGAAAAGATTAGGATTGGGTGCAAAACCCAGACTGAAACAAAGTAAAGAAGAATGGATAGGAAGTCCTTTGAAGTAAAATGTAAAAAAAAAATACATAGTAATAGTCACAGTCTTATATCTATAGTCATAGTTATTCTATCATCATTTTTATAGTCATAGTCATATTCCCAGTCCTTGTCATAATCATAGTTTGTTTTTTACATATATATGAATGGCTGAATGTTGGACAATTGGATTACCATCTGAGATGAATGAATGTTGGACAATTGGATTACCATCTGAGATGGATGAATGTTGGACAATTTGATTACCATTTGAGATGGATGAATGTTGGACAATTGGATTACCATCTGAGATGGATGAATGTTGGATAATTTGATTACCATTTGAGATGGATGAATGTTGGACAATTGGATTACCATCTGAGATGGATGAATGTTGGATAATTTGATTACCATTTGAGATGGATGAATGTTGGATAATTGGATTACCATCTGAGATGGATGAATGTTGGACAATTGGATGACCATCTGAGATGGATGAATGTTGGACAATTTCATTACCATCTGAGATGGATGAATGTTGGACTATTTGATTACCATCTGAGATGGATGAATGTTGGACAATTGGATTACCATCTGAGATGGAGGAATGTAGGACAATTGGATTACCATCTGAGATGGATGAATGTTGGACAATTGGATTACCATCTGAGATGGATGAATGTTGGACAATTGGATTACCATCTGAGATGGATGAATGTTGGACAATTTGATTACCATCTGAGATGGATGAATGTTGGACAATTGGATTACCATCTGAGATGGCTCAATGTTGGACAATTGGATTACCATCTGAGATTTAAAACAGAAATGATCCGTTGCGTAGTGTTTGACATGAATCTTCAGACATCAATAATCTTGACACACCATCTTGACACACCATCTTGACACACCATCTTGACACACCATCTTGACACACCATCTTGACACACCATATTGACACACCATCTTGACACGCCATCTTGACACACCATCTTGGTAATAATCGAAACAAAGTATTGGAACGTGTCGGCAAAAAGCCTTCGTCAGCGACCACACAACAGTAAAAGCAGAATAAAAATAAAACTATCACTTTGCTGTAACGTGGTGTCCAAGAGGGCATGTTGGAAAAGCCATCTCCTTTTCATTATACTTGCGAGAAATATTTTTTTGTAAACCTATTTACACATCTGAGATAAGATCTTTATCCCCAGTCAGTGCAGAAAGGTAACGCGGTTAGCTAATGTTGTTCTAAGAGAGTTCTCCAACATGGCTCCCCATGCAGACGTCAGGAGATCTCCAACATGGCTCCCCATGCAGACGTTAATGGCTCCCCATGCAGATGTTAGCGACATCTTATAGGCATTTAAAAAAAAAATGTTTGGCCATTTATAAATAACCTACAAGTTTTTTCTGGGTCGCGTTCAAAATCGGCAAATAGCGAGAGAGGTGGTTATTGGAGTGTGGCGAGAGATGTGGTTATTGAAGTGTGGCGAGAGAGGTGGTTATTGAAGTGTGGCGAGAGATGTGGTTATTGAAGTGTGGCGAGAGATGTGGTTATTGAAGTGTGGCGAGAGATGTGGTTATTGAAGTGTGGCGAGAGATGTGGTTATTGAAGTGTGGCGAGAGAGGTGGTTATTGAAGTGTGGCGAGAGATGTGGTTATTGAAGTGTGGCGAGAGATGCGACTATTGAAGTGTGGCGAGAGATGTGGTTATTGAAGTGTGGCGAGAGATGTGGTTATTGAAGTGTGGCGAGAGATGCGACTATTGAAGTGTGGCGAGAGATGCGACTATTGAAGTGTGGCGAGAGATGTGGTTATTGAAGTGTGGCGAGATATGCGACTATTGAAGTGTGGCGAGAGATGCGACTATTGAAGTGTGGCGAGAGATGCGACTATTGAAGTGTGGCGAGAGATGCGACTATTGAAGTGTGGCGAGAGAGGCGACTATTGAAGTGTGGCGAGAGAGGTGACTATTGAAGTGTGGCGAGAGAGGCGACTATTGAAGTGTGGCGAGAAATGCGACTATTGAAGTGTGGCGAGAGATGCGACTATTGAAGTGGGGCGAGAGATGCGACTATTGAAGTGTGGCGAGAGAGGCGACTATTGAAGTGTGGCGAGAGAGGTGACTATTGAAGTGTGGCGAGAGAGGCGACTATTGAAGTGTGGCGAGAAATGCGACTATTGAAGTGTGGCGAGAGATGCGACTATTGAAGTGGGGCGAGAGAGGCGACTATTGAAGTGTGGCGAGAGAGGTGACTATTGAAGTGGGGCGAGAGAGGCGACTATTGAAGTGTGGCGAGAGAGGTATTTATTGAAGTGTGGCGAGAGATGCGACTATTGAAGTGTGGCGAGAGAGGCGACTATTGAAGTGTGGCGAGAGAGGTGGTTATTGAAGTGTGGCGAGAGATGCGACTATTGAAGTGTGGCCACCCTTCTTTGAAGTTTAAAGGGAAGTAACGACAGAAATAAAAGGTTAATTTTGAGGCATGGGTTGCTCGCTACAGAGTCATCAATCATTAGGAGGCACGTGTGGTGTGTATGTGGTGCGAATGTGGTGTAAATGTCGTCGCAATGTGGTGTGAATGTGAGACAAAAGTGGTTGAATATGTTGTAAATGTGATAATAATTATTATTACTATTCTCTACTTTCCATATTTATGCCGGTGTCTTTCATGACATGTGTCATGTGTATATTTTGATCAATCTTTCCTAGTCGTGTGTCATGTGTATATTTTGATCAATCTTTCCTAGTCGTGCGTCATGTGTATATTTTGATCAATCTTTCCTAGTCGTGCGTCATGTGTATATTTTGATCAATCTTTCCTAGTCGTGCGTCATGTGTATATTTTGATCAATCTTTCCTAGTCGTGCGTCATGTGTATATTTTGATCAATCTTTCCTAGTCGTGCGTCATGTGTATATTTTGATCAATCTTTCCTAGTCGTGCGTCATGTGTATATTTTGATCAATCTTTCCTAGTCGTGTGTCATGTGTATATTTTGATCAATCTTTCCTAGTCGTGCGTCATGTGTATATTTTGATCAATCTTTCCTAGTCGTGTGTCATGTGTATATTTTGATCAATCTTTCCTAGTCGTGCGTCATGTGTATATTTTGATCAATCTTTCCTAGTCGTGCGTCATGTGTATATTTTGATCAATCTTTCCTAGTCGTGTGTCATGTGTATATTTTGATCAATCTTTCCTAGTCGTGCGTCATGTGTATATTTTGATCAATCTTTCCTAGTCGTGTGTCATGTGTATAGTTGGATCAATCTTTCCTAGTCGTGTGTCATGTGTATAGTTTGATCAATCTTTCCTAGTCGTGTGTCATGTGTATAGTTTGGTCAATCTTTCCTAGTCGTGTGTCATGTGTATATTTTGATCAATCTTTCCTAGTCGTGTGTCATGTGTATAGTTTGATCAATCTTTCCTAGTCGTGTGTCATGTGTATAGTTTGGTCAATCTTTCCTAGTCGTGTGTCATGTGTATAGTTTGATCAATCTTTCCTAGTCGTGTGTCATGTGTATAGTTTGATCAATCTTTCCTAGTCGTGTGTCATGTGTATATTTTGATCAATCTTTCCTAGTCGTGTGTCATGTGTATATTGTGATCAATCTTTCCTATTCATGTGTCATGTGTATATTTTGATCAATCTTTCCTAGTCGTGTGTCATGTGTATATTTTGATCAATCTTTCCTAGTCGTGTGTCATGTGTATAGTTTGATCAATCTTTCCTAGTCGTGTGTCATGTGTATAGTTTGATCAATCTTTCCTAGTCGTGTGTCATGTGTATAGTTTGATCAATCTTTCCTAGTCGTGTGTCATGTGTATATTTTGATCAATCTTTCCTAGTCGTGTGTCATGTGTATAGTTTGGTTAATCTTTCCTCGTCGTGTGTCATGTGTATATTTTGATCAATCTTTCCAAGTCGTGTGTCATGTGTATATTTTGATCAATCTTTCCTAGTCGTGTGTCATGTGTATATTTTGATCAATCTTTCCTATTCGTGTGTCATGTGTATAGTTTGGTCAATCTTTCCTAGTCGTGTTGCATGTGTATATTTTGATCAATCTTTCCTTGTCGTGTGTCATGTATATAGTTTGGTCAATCTTTCCTAGTCGTGTGTCATGTGTATATTTTGATCAATCTTTCCTTGTCGTGTGTCATGTGTATATTTTGATCAATCTTTCCTAGTCGTGTGTCATGTGTATATTTTGATCAATCTTTCCTAGTCGTGTGTCATGTGTATATTTTGATCAATCTCTCCTCGTGTGTAGTGTTCATAGTTATATCAGTTGACATAGGTTCTTTCATTGGCTTTGCAATTATCCGGTTAAATAACAAATAATCACACTGACCTCGACTTTTCATTTAGTTAAAGGAAGAAAAAAAAACTCACTTCAAATAGCACCACTCCTCCGTGTCACATGACATCCATGGCGCCACACTTCTCCGTGTCACATGACATCATGGATATCCCTCTGGCCGTCAGTCATCCAGGCCTAACCCAGTCGGCCCCTCTACCTCTAAGATGCCCAATTACCTAATATGGACTGGAGTATACATCCTTTAAAAAAAAAAACTAACGAAACGCACCCCCCCCCCCCCACCGGGCCGGCCATGATGTATGTAACTTGACAAATGTGAATTTAATTCATGGCTGAGAGATTGAAAAATTGGTTTGTTGTTGACTTGTAATTTGAACGCTAGAATTTACCGTCAGGATTTTGTTCTCAGAGAGGAATAATTATTTCGTTAATTTTTGTTCTTGTTTTGTACAAACCGTGTTGGATATGTGTAGGAAATGTATAAGTAGAGTTTCCATTCGTTGTACCCGTGGGATTTACCCATGGAATGGTTGTACTGACTAGTACCCGTGGTATTGCTGTACTGACTAGCACCCGTGGGATTGTTGTACTGACTTGTACCCGTGGGATTGTTGTACTGACTTGTACCCGTGGGATTGTTGTACTGACTTGTACCCGTGAACTTGTTGTACTGACTTGTACCCGTGGGATTGTTGTACTGACTTGTACCCGTGGGATTGTTGTACTGACTTGTACCCGTGGGATTGTTGTACTGACTTGTACCCGTGGGATTGTTGTACTGACTTGTACCCGTGGGATTGTTGTACTGACTTGTACCCGTGGGATTGTTGTACTGACTTGTACCCGTGGGATTGTTGTACTGACTTGTACCCGTGGGATTGTTGTACTGACTTGTACCCGTGGGATTGTTGTACTGACTTGTACCCGTGAGATTGTTGTACTGACTTGTACCCGTGGGATTGTTGTACTGACTTGTACCCGTGGGATTGTTGTACTGACTTGTGATTTGTTACATTAAATGATGCTTGTAGCTACTTTTGATGACGCAGGTGAGACACGTCTGCTTTCATTGACAAGGATTTGACATCGGATTGTAGAATGTTGCTGATTTATTTATTTAAGGTGCAATCAGGGGCGTCTCGTGGGTTATTTAAGGTGCAATCAGGGGCGTCTCGTGGGTTATTTAAGGTGCAATCAGGGGCGTCTCGTGGGTTATTTAAGGTTGAATCAGGGGCGTCTCGTAGGTTTTTATATTTAGTTTGAGAATAAAGTAATTGTTAACATAACTTTAAAAAATATATATCTTAAATCAGAGACCAACCGAAGCGATTTTCTGAATTCGGCCGAAAATTAAACTGAGCCGAAATTTAAAAATGACTTTCGGCCAAAACGAAGCCGAAACCAAAAGCTAAATAAGACTTTCGGCCGATACCAAAATTCGGTCGGTCTCTATCTCGAATAAAAGAATCAAAGTTTACATCTGACAATGAACCGTAGGCCAGAACAGCGTTATGTGTTTGAAAAGTCTGGAGTTTAGAACATGGGGTACGTTCACGTAGGAGAAAAAACACCTATTTATCTTCGTGGAGAAAATATCGAGTAGACTGGTTCCGCTTTCTTGACATTGGTGGTTGTCATGGTTTGTTTAAGTAGACATGGATGGCATGGCTTTACCGTGAATTGAAATGAAAGAAGTCTAGAAGTATACCATTTTTAAACAAAATTATACTACTACGTCGGTATCCATTAGATAAAATCAACTTACTGCAATCGAGTTTAGAAACATGATTTTGGAACCCACCCTAATTGAAAACAGGGGGCGTCGTCCACGGGGAAGATACTCCGATTGACAAAATTTTGGACGTACGCCATAAAGAAACCTTCATGTGCCATAAAAGTATTTATCAAATTCCGTCTCCTGATGTCTAAATCCCCCCCCCCATAATATAGTATAAAACATTGAGTCAGTGTTTAAATGTGGCATAATTCATCCCATGTTTTCTTGACCTGGTGCCATAGAAATTGGCGTGACCTCGATTACTTTAGCCTCTCTCTGGAGTAGTGCAGAAAACTCTTGGAGCCAAAGTTGTTATAAAAATATCTACCTCATTGCGTCATTGTAGTGTAATTATTGCTGGCGTGTCCTTCATGGTCAATGTCTAGGGCAGGCCTGCACAACATACGGCCTGCACAACATACGGCCTGCGGGCCGCTTGCGGCTCAATAACAACCACTTTGCGGCCCCCGAAGTAACGAAATATATTATTTTAATTATTATTTTCTTAATAGCTTTACCCTATGTCCTATTTTCTTTCTATAAAATAGTTATGTCTTCAAGAAAGGATTATTTGAATAACGATTTTTACCTCAACGTTACACATTTAAGGCGTTGTGCTATTCCCTACCCCTGGCCTGAACAACTCAAAATGTAAGGCGGGCCGTAATACTTTATAAAAAACTTGTGGGGGCCGAAAGAAAATAGGACATATATAGTTATTGAATGTGGACGTCAAAGATCTTGATACATCTGTATAGTTATTGAATGTGGACGTTAAAGATCTTGATACAACTGTACAGTTATTGAATGTGGACGTCAAAGATCTTGATACAACTGTATAGTTATTGAATGTGGACGTTAAATATCTTGATACAACTGTATAGTTATTGAATGTGGACGTCAAAGATCTTGATACAACTGTATAGTTATTGAATGTGGACGTCAAAGTTCTTGATACAGCTGTATAGTTATTGAATGTGAACGTCAAAGATCTTGATACAACTGTATAGTTATCGAATGTGGACGTCAACTATCTTGATACAGCTGTATAGTTATTGAATGTGAACGTCAAAGATCTTGATACAACTGTATAGTTATTGAATGTGGACGTCAAAGATCTTGATACAATTGTACAGTTATTGAATGTGTACGCCAAAGATCTTGATACCACTGTACAGTTATTGAATGTGTACGTCAAAGATATTGATACAACTGTACAGTTATTGAATGTGGACGTCAAAGATCTTGATACAATTGTACAGTTATTGAATGTGTACGTCAAAGATCTTGATACAACTGTATAGTTATTGAATGTGGACGTCAAAGATCTTGATACAATTGTACAGTTATTGAATGTGTACGTCAAAGATCTTGATAAAACTGTATAGTTATTGAATGTGGACGTCAAAGATCTTGATACAATTGTACAGTTATTGAATGTTTACGCCAAAGATCTTGATACAACTGTACAGTTATTGAATGTGGACGTCAAAGATCTTGATACAACTGTGCAGTTATTGAATGTGTACGTCAAAGATCTTGATACAACTGTACAGTTATTGAATGTGGACGTCAAATATCTTGATAAAATTGTACAGTTATTGAATGTGTACGTCAAAGATCTTGATACAACTGTATAGTTATTGAATGTGGACGTCAAAGATCTTGATACAACTGTACAGTTATTGAATGTGTACGTCAAATATCTTGATACAACTGTACATTTATTGAATGTGTACGTCAAAGATCTTGATACAACTGTACAGTTATTGAATGTGTACGTCAAAGATCTTGATACAGCTGTACAGTTATTGAATGTGGACGTCAAAGATCTTGATACAACTGTATAGTTATTGAATGTGGACGTCAAAGATCTTGATAATGACGCGTGTTTAAAGTTGTCATTGACATGCGTCTTGATTTACGTTGTGTAGAAATGTAGACGCAGTCATGAGTCAGTCGTCGGAAAGTCAAATTAAGAAAAAAAATTAAAAACTAAAAATTTAAAAAAATATTTCTACTAATTATCACGGCATTGTTTCCGGGTCAAAATGTCAATCAACCAATTCTGTCTGGCAACAAGACCTTCTTACGTGTGTTTAAACATCTGTTGTCTGTTTTGTATTTTCACTTCGTAGTAAAAGAAAAAAATTGAACCTATTTTTGTTTACTGAACATAGAGTTTGGGTGCAGCCCATAGATCAGACCAGGGGAGTTGGACATCTCGATGAAATGATCCCGCCCCTTCACTC
The DNA here is from genome assembly GCA_964017045.1 of Omphiscola glabra. Lineage (NCBI taxonomy): Eukaryota > Metazoa > Mollusca > Gastropoda > Lymnaeidae > Omphiscola > Omphiscola glabra. The sequence continues at coordinate 1,446,219 of OZ024796.1, read as the reverse complement.
AATACATAGCGATATAATCATATGTTAACTATGTCATTAATCTTTTCATCTCCTATACATGTTGAACATTAATCCTTCCTGGATCATACTGTGTATTCTTCATCAACACCAGTCCTCTGTTGTGGGGACGCCACTGTTTCATCAACACCAGTCCTCTGTTGTGGGGACACCACTGTTTCATCAACACCAGTCCTCTGTTGTGGGGACACCACTGTTTCATCAACACCAGTCCTCTGTTGTGGGGACACCACTGTTTCATCAACACCAGTCCTCTGTTGTGGGGACGCCACTGTTTCATCAATACCAGTCCTCTGTTGTGGGGACACCACTGTTTCATCAACACCAGTCCTCTGTTGTGGGGACACCACTGTTTCATCAATACCAGTCCTCTGTTGTGGGGACACCACTGTTTCATCAACACCAGTCCTCTGTTGTGGGGACACCACTGTTTCATCAACACCAGTCCTCTGTTGTGGGGACTCCACTGTTTCATCAATACCAGTCCTCTGTTGTGGGGACACCACTGTTTCATCAACACCAGTCATCTGTTGTGGGGACGCCACTGTTTCATCAACACCAGTCCTCTGTTGTGGGGACGCCACTGTTTCATCAACACCAGTCCTCTGTTGTGGGGACACCACTGTTTCATCAACACCAGTCCTCTGTTGCGGGGGCCGCCACTGTTTCATCAACACCAGTCCTCTGTTGTGGGGACACCACTGTTTCATTGTTAGACACCTATCAGCACAAATGTCATAACTGAAAATCTTTAGTGAAATTTAAAAAAAAAAAAAAAACTTAACTTATGTACAAAAAATCTCCTCCTATCTATTATTGCTTTGGGTGTCAAGAGTAGACGTCTACGTCGAGTAATTTGCGTATATAAAACTATTTTTTTTTTATGTACAAAAAATCTCCTCCTATCTATTATTGCTTTGGGTGTCAAGAGTAGACGTCTACGTCGAGTAATTTGCGTATATAAAACTATTTTTTTTTTATGTACAAAAAATCTCCTCCTGTCTATTATTGCTTTGGGTGTCAAGAGTAGAAGTCTACATCGAGTAATTTATTGCTTTGGGTGTCAAGAGTAGAAGTCTACATCGAGTAATTTATTGCTTTGGGTGTCAAGAGTAGAAGTCTACATTGAGTAATTTATTGCTTTGGGTGTCAAGAGTAGAAGTCTACATCGAGTAATTTATTGCTTTGGGTGTCAAGAGTAGACGTCTACGTCGAGTAATTTATTGCTTTGGGTGTCAAGAGTAGAAGTCTACATCGAGTAATTTATTGCTTTGGGTGTCAAGAGTAGAAGTCTACATCGAGTAATTTATTGCTTTGGGTGTCAAGAGTAGAAGTCTACATCGAGTAATTTATTGCTTTGGGTGTCAAGAGTAGAAGTCTACATCGAGTAATTTATTGCTTTGGGTGTCAAGAGTAGAAGTCTACATCGAGTAATTTATTGCTTTGGGTGTCAAGAGTAGAAGTCTACATCGAGTAATTTATTGCTTTGGGTGTCAAGAGTAGACGTCTACGTCGAGTAATTTATTGCTTTGGGTGTCAAGAGTAGAAGTCTACATCGAGTAATTTATTGCTTTGGGTGTCAAGAGTAGAAGTCTCCATCGAGTAATTTATTGCTTTTGGTGTCAAGAGTAGAAGTCTACATCGAGTAATTTATTGCTTTGGGTGTCAAGAGTAGAAGTCTACATCGAGTAATTTATTGCTTTGGATGTCAAGAGTAGAAGTCTACATCGAGTAATTTATTGCTTTGGTTGTCAAGAGTAGAAGTCTACATCGAGTAATTTATTGCTTTGGGTGTCAAGAGTAGAAGTCTACATCGAGTAATTTATTGCTTTGGGTGTCAAGAGTAGACGTCTACGTCGAGTAATTTGCGTATATAAAACTATTTCATTATGAATACATATTCCAGTGATCATTGGCGTAGCCATGATTTTGTACCACCTGGGGCGGGCCAAGATCTTTACCGCCCTTCCACCTCGGGAAAAAAAAACAAATCAGCAGTTTTCGGATAATAACGCCCCTCCATGTAAAAAATTAGCGCCCGCAGAGGGCCCCCTCCACGCCATACCCCTCCTTTCGTCACCGCCTGTGATGCAATGAAAGGCTATTTGTTCATTTCTGATCTCTTGACCTACTGATCGTAAAGATGGCCTTTCCTTTGGTTACAACAGTGGTTCTCAACCTGTGGGTCGCGACACCTTTGGGGGTCGCGCGACCCTTTCCCGGGGGTCGCTTGAGACCATCTGAAAACACATATACTCTACAGTTATGAGGAAGAAACAAAAATAATTTTGTGGCTCGGGGTCGCCACAACACGAGGAACTGTATTAAAGGGTCGCGGCATTAGGAAGGTTGAGAACCACTGGGTTTTTAAAAAAGTACATAAAGCCCATTGGTTCTCTTCTCAACGAATAACTTTTAAAATAGAATACAATCATCGCTGGATCATTAACTTGGTATTTGCAGTTTCTGTGTTTATTTACGGAGTCTAGTCATGAGATAAGGGAAAAGTTCATATGACTGGAGGTCATGCTTTTCAACTTGAAGGTCATGTGGTATTTTTGGTCCGAGCATGACCTTGGCGAACACTTTGTCGTGGGCCTCAATTGTCGTTATTCATGTCTACTGTGCACTGTTGTCATGTGTGCACCGTTGTCATATATGCACCGTTATCATGGATGCATCTTGGATCGGGGTTTTTCAATGTATCGGTTCACACCGTGAAAAAAAGTGCATCATGACCATGTACTTTATTGTAATGTGTACCCGTAGCGATTGTTCAATGACTGTGTGCACTTGACTGTGTGCAAGATGACTGTGTTTACTATGATTGCGTTCTCTTCGACTGTGTGCACCATGAAAATATGCACTAAGACGGTCCGCCATGAATACAGTTGGCCAGCAAAGACCGGTAACTATTAATATCTACTTCCATGTGTGCTATTCTTATATGTGTGCTATTCTTATATGTGTGCTCTACTTAAATGTGTGTTCTGCTTACATGTGTGCTCTACTTCCATGTCTTCTCTACCTCCATTTGTCTGCTCTACCTCCATTTGTCTTCTCTACCTCCATTTGTGTTCTCTGCCTCCATGTCTGTTCTCTGCCTCCATGTCTGTTCTCTGCCTCCATGTCTGTTCTCTGCCTCCATGTCTGTTCTCTGCCTCCATGTCTGTTCTCTGCCTCCATGTCTGTTCTCTGTCTCCATTTGTGTTCTCTGCCTCCATGTCTGTTCTCTGTCTCCATTTGTGTTCTCTGCCTCCATGTCTGTTCTCTGCCTCCATGTCTGTTCTCTGTCTCCATTTGTGTTCTCTGCCTCCATGTCTGTTCTCTGCCTCCATGTCTGTTCTCTGCCTCCATGTCTGTTCTCTGCCTCCATTTGTACATACAAAAGCCGTTGTGTTGTGACAAAATTATCCCAGCCAATGTGTTGTTGTATTCACTCGGTAAATGACAGATTAAACAAGTTAATGACAGATGTAACTGGTGAATGACATGTAACTGGTGAGTTACAGATGTCAATGTAGAAAGCGATAGCTTCTTAAGACTCTGTCGTAGGAAAAGATCTCTCTGGGGTTTAACCTTTGCTGACCTTGACATCTTGTTGCGGTCTCAGTCTTATTTGGAATACCATCGTTAAAATGTTGCTCCATTAGGGTCACGTTTCACCCAAATATTTCCAAATTAACTCCAACACAATGTTTGAACAAAGGCATGTTAATGTCTTTTTGGTACAAGGTTATTGTATTTTTTTAAATCAATTTTATATGGGTAAATTTTTTTTTAATCGAACAAAATAAACCAAAAAATTATTAAAAAATGTAAAGAAAGAGCAGGCGATGTCAATGAAATATCTGAGACAGTTTTTAAAATGAAATCAAATCCCAATCATTCAATCATTCAATCATTCCGTTAACTTTTTTTTCTCATTTTTTGTTAATTTAATTTTTCTTTTCCAAATCATTGCATGGAATTTTGAAAGATCAAATTAACATAAAAAACAAGTCTCACAGAACTGGTTTCAAGTTTAAGCCAACTTCTGAAAGGAATTTTATCACTAGTGAATGGACGCACAGTAGCCGCCATGATACCAGCAAATACGGATAATTTGTGAAGGACCTATGCGAGTACACACCCTCCTGTGTCTATATTTAGCTGTCATGGTGCGCAACCAATTGCAGTCTTTGTGATGTACGTTCTACTGTTGACGTGACCGCCGGAGAACAAAAAGTTGCGTACGAACTCGGGATCTCGGATGATGACCTCTGGTGACCCTAGAGTCATCCTTTGTTCCTGTGCTGGTACTGGCACGCGAGGTGACTGGTGTTCACTATGGGCGACTTTAGCAGTACCAGAAATTACCGGTTGTCAGCGGACACACTTTCTCTACCATTTGGCTGCAGCCGTAATGCCCGTCAAATGTCAGAGGCATATTCTACAAATGTCGTTTAGGTGTAGTAATTATGTAATTGGATTCGTAATGAAAATAGCATTTTACATTTTATTTTTTTGTAAAGTTACTAAAGGTAGAATTAAGTTACATCAGTGGCGTCACTAGGGGGTGCAGGGTGGGGAATGCACCGGATGGCACTCCCACAGGGTGGTGACCTCAAATGGAAAAATTAGAATTTTTTAAGAACCCGTTCGAATCAGTTGTATAACAATGTTACAGTGCTCAAACACTTTAAACACAGTGCTCAAACACGGTAACACTTAAATAGATGTGCTATAAATGTATGACTTACAAACGTCAGAGTAGATTATTCTTGGTGGCAAGGTATTATAGGAGAACTCTGTGAAAGTATAGAGTAACGCCTACAAGGGAGGGGAAGGGGGGAGTCAACCACACCTAGAGACGCCGCTGGCTATTATCATCCTATTATCATGCTATTATCAAACTTGCGCGAGAACAGAAGACACCTCCGTGGTAAAGACAACCGAATCTGATTTTTGTTGTCACCGTAAGGGTGTCGTTGTATGAGAGAATTAAACTTACGGAAAGATGAAACAACCCATTCAAAGGGAGACCACTATACTGGGATTAGGTTAAAACCGACTTTTTCATGGGTGCATACATTTACATAATTTATACAGTCCACGGAGTTGCGATGACGTCATTTACGGTTTGATCTGCCAATCACATCGTCAAAAGACGTTTCAATTTTCTGCTGGACACAATGCTAACGTAAGTACAAGACGTCCAGTGTGCACGACAGTGTGAGAGGTGCGTTGGTGTGAAGTCATTTCTTCTTAAAGGAAATTCAATTCACTATAACAGCAACGCACACCACCCCCTCCCCCGCTCACCACTCCCGCCCCCACTTAAAAAAAAAACTGCCATCTATTGTACAAGATTCCACGCTAAATAAGTAAAACCCCAAAAATGTATGTGTACAATGTATGTGTACAATGTATGTGTACAATGTATGTGTACAATGTATGTGTCCAATGTATGTGTACAATGTATGTGTACAATGTATGTATACAATGTATGTGTACAATGTATGTGAGTATGTGTACAATGTTTGTGTACAATGTATGTGTCCAATGTATGTGTACAATGTATGTGTCCAATGTATGTGTACAATGTATGTGTACAATAATGTACAACAAACACAATCATTTGCTAGATTTAACACTGGGTTCTACAACATCCCAAATGGTGAGTTGCTTCTATCTTCTACAACATCCCAAATGGTGAATTGCTTCTATCTTCTACAACATCCCAAATGATGAGTTGCTTCTATCTTCTACAACATCCCAAATGTTGAGTTGCTTCTATCTTCTACAACATCCCAAATGTTGAGTTGCTTCTATCTTCTACAACATCTCAAATGGCGAGTTGCTTCTATCTTCTACAACATCCCAAATGATGAGTTGTTTTTAAGTTCTACAGAAGAGCAAAAACAAAAATGAAACAAAAAAAATTCAAACCCAAACAACCCTAGGCGCCACTTGTCAGCATTAGGGCGCTGTCACTCGATGCACCAGGAAGAGCATGGAAAAGGGGGGGGGCACCAACAGGCTGTCCTTGGGCGCAAGGGAGAACAGTCGACTGCTGTTCGCGTCCCTATTACGTATTCGTTCCCGTCTGCTCTGCGGGAGGGTGAGGTGGCGAAGCGCGCTGTACACCAGTTGGCTCGTAGTCGGGTCTGAGTTGATCAGCTGAGTGGACACTTAGCGATAGAGCTCAGTCACCTGGAAAAGGGACATAACGATTGATTGATTTGTCATTTAAATATAATAATGATAAATCAAGTTTGAAACAGCAGTTTGTGAAGTGATCTTTTCCAAGAAATATTTGTGATTATATTGTGGTTAGTATCACTTTTGGGAAATAATATTCATAACTGTGTATAATCCCGCGCCTATGGTGGTCTTTAATTGCCGTGTTTAAAGTGCATCATTACCGTGTTTAAAGTGTGAAGTGTTGAAATAGTTTCCGTGAAGCCTGGAGTCAGCTATCCTATTGGACAAGCCCCTTCTCAGGTCGTTAAGTCTAAAGCGATCAATTTGTCTAAGAAGAACCAGTTTGGTTTATATAACAATGACATTTGTAGACGGGGGGGGGGGGGGGCTAAGTAAGAATGGTTGATTGAAAGTGTTTATCTAGAAGAGATCCATCAATGAGTCTAAAAATAAAGGCATACACTTAATACTATCTGAATATTCCCCTGTTTCCAAACAGTGAATATCCTGTTCTACTTATGACTTTGATGGTAACTTGTTTTAGATGTGATAAGTTACGATAATAAGATAAGATATGATACGACAAAAATAGATCATAAATATTCGCGTTTTCTACGAAACAAACATACAAACATAGATTGATATCTGATCACTAGACAAACATACATTGAGACAGTGAAGTAGTGTATGTATCTCTGTCTAGTCCCACAAAATAAATAGTTTCACAAAGGTCTCATCAATCAAGGTGTGGTCTTTCACAAAGGTCTCATCAATCAAGCTGTGGTCTTTCACAAAGGTCTCATCAATCAAGCTGTGGTCTTTCACAAAGGTCTCATCAATCTAGCTGTGGTCTTTCACAAAGGTCTCATCAATCTAGCTGTGGTCTTTCACAAAGGTCTCATCAATCTAGCTGTGGTCTTTCACAAAGGTCTCATCAATCAAGATGTGGTCTTTCACAAAGGTCTCATCAATCAAGTTTCGTGATGTTCAGAATGCAAATAAATATTTGAGTCGCAGGATTTGTAAAGCAACATTTTACCTTGCGTTTGCTCATACATTTTTGTGCGCTGACGTTACATAGGAGATGGCGTCAGTGGGCCGTCGAGCGCTGACAGATGCAGGTAGACATGTTTGTTGCAATAACTCATTTGTTTACATGTGTTTAATGGCATGCAATGCGATATGTTTGTTTGGCAGAAAATGTCACCAATAAACATTGATCTCTGATCCCTAGATCAACATAAAAACATTCATTGACTTCTGATCGCTAGACCAACATAAAAACATTCATTGACTTCTGATCGCTAGACCAACATACAAACATTCATTGATCTCTGATCGCTAGACCAACATACAAACATACATAGATCTCTGATTGCTAGACCAACATACAAACATACATTGATCTCTGATCGCTAGACCAACATACAAACATACATTGATCTCTGATCGCCATCAGACCAACATACAAACATTCATTGATCTCTGATCGCTAGATCTATTCCTCACATACATGTATTCTGTTACATAGAGTATTTCCATAATTTGTTTGTGCACGTAAATGATTGCGGCCGGTAACCCGTGTAGATTAGAGGAACAGATCGATACCCCCCCCCTGGTTTACAGCTTGGTCTGATCGTCTGCCAAACTGTCCTCTTAGACATGCAAATGAGTAGTCGGGTCCAGGGTTTCAATATCTGTGAAAAGGGGGGGGGGGGCCGTTACGTCATTCTACGCTCCTAACTCGGGGTAAACGCTCCTAACTCGGGGTAATCGCTCCTAACTCGGGGTAATCGCTCCTAACTCGGGGTAATCGCTCCTAACTCGGGGTAATCGCTGCTAACTCGGGGTAATCGCTCCTAACTCGGGGTAATCGCTCCTAACTCGGGGTAATCGCTCCTAACTCGGGGTAATCGCTCCTAACTCGGGGTAAACGCTCCTAACTCGGGGTAATCGCTCCTAACTCGGAGTAATCGCTCCTAACTCGGGGTAATCGCTCCTAACTCGGGGTAATTGCTCCTAACTCGGGGTAATCGCTCCTAACTCGGGGTAATCAAATAGTGGACAGGACAACTGAGTTTTGGGGAGGGGTGTGGGGAGGGGTGTGTGCAGTGCTAAACTTACCAGCCAGAAGGAAGGTTCTCAAACTAATGAATGATGGCAAATAGGGTGTACGAAGCGTTTCCGACAGGCGGAAATAATCTCCTCAAGACGACAGTATTAACGATAATCCTATCAACGACACGGTGAACAAATCATCATCAAGTTAGGCTCTACGCTCCATTGATCTTGTTAGTTAGTCTCTACGCTCCATTGATCTTGTTAGTTAGTCTCTACGCTCCATTGATCTTGTTAGTTAGTCTCTACGCTCCATTGATCTTGTTAGTTAGTATCTATGCTCCATTGATCTTGTTACTTAGTCTCTATGCTCAATTGATCTTGTTGCTCTTTATTATGGAATGCGATGTAAAGACAATACGACGATGGCGTTGATTGTCTGTCTCTGGCTGTCTGCCTCTGATCTTCTGTCTCTGATTGTCTGTCTCTGGCTGTCTGCCTCTGATCTTCTGTCGATGATTGTCTGTCTCTGGCTGTCTGCCTCTGATCCTCTGTCTCTGATTGTCTGTCTCTGGCTGTCTGTCTCTGATCTTCTGTCTCTGATTGTCTGGCTTTGGCTGTCTGTCTCTGATTGTTTGGCTTTGGCTGTCTGTCTCTTGCTGTCTGTCTCTTACTGTCTGTCTCTGATTGTCTGTCTCTGGCTGTCTGTCTCTTACTGTCTGGCTCTCATTGTCTGTCTCTGGCTGTCTTTCCTCGTTATGGTCAAAGACAGTTTAAAATATAAACGTATAGATAACGTGTGCGCTGTTAGAGAATGAGATAATCATGTAGTCCTTTGTTTTAATCAAGGACTACAGTGCTCCACTGTGCTGTATTTGGTCACCATCTAGTTGCTCCCGTTGGCTGCTCCACTGTGCCGTATTTGGTCACCATCTAGTTCAGTTGTTCTCAACCTGTGGGTCGCGACCCCTTTGGGGGTCGAACGACCCTTTCACAGGGCTCACCTAAGACCATCGGAAAACAAATATACTCTACAGTTATGAAGAAGTAACGAAATTAATTTTGTGGCTTGGGGTCGCCACAACATAAGGAACTGTATTAAGGGGTCGCGGCATTAGGAAGGTTGAGAACCACTGATCTAGTTGCTCCCGTTGGCTGCTCCACTGTGCTGTATTTGGTCACCATCTAGTTGCTCCAATTGGCTGCTCCACTGTGCTGTATTTGGTCACCATCTAGTTGCTCCCATTGGCTGCTCCACTGTGCTGTATTTGGTCACATTTAGTTGCTCCCAATGGCTGCTCCACTGTGCTGCATTTTGTGACTTCTTGTTGGCCTAATTGATATAATATCCCCTTCTAGGCTTGGGTATGATCAGGAGCCCTGGTTAAAAGGCCAGTCTTACACAGTGCACTTTTGACAACTAGCCAAGCGTTCAATCCATTCTGTTGTTGCTAGTGTGTTGGGTTAGTGTCGTGGTCTGTAAGCAGAGCAGAACGTTGTATGGCCCCGAGAAGGAAGGCCCTGTGCTATGTTGTACACATATGCAAACCTGAAAGTTACATATACAAATTACGATACTTACAGTCCCGCGATACTTTCAGTCCCGCGATACTTTCAGTCCCACGATGCTATCAGTCCCGCGATACATTCAGTCCCACGATACATTCAGTCCCACGATACATTCAGTCCAGCGATACTTTCAGTCCCGCGATACTATCAGTCAAACGCTCAACATGCTTTAACGTATTGATTATAACCATTCCTTTGGTTCTACATTTGTATAATGTCTATATCCAACTTATTCTTTCATAAAAATTGTGGGGCACTTCATTGTAATATCAAAATGATTGGATAGCAGCCTACGCCTGAATGTCCTACTGGTCAACTCTGTGGCTAGCATCCTAGGTCTGAATGTCCTACTGGTCAACTCTGTGGCTAGCATCCTAGGCGTGAATGTCCTACTAGTCAACTCTGTGGCTAGCATCCTATGCCTGAATGTCCTACTGGTCAACTCTGTGGCTAGCATCATATGCCTGAATGTCCTACTGGTCAGCTCTGCTGTTCAAAACAACTTCAAGATACAAATAGACCTACCCAGATAATAAGCAATGTAGCATGTTTATTTCAGGATGCTTGTAATATAACCTTACCCCCTTAGGCCCTAGGCCCTAGACGGACACCTGCTGGTATGTAGACATACCTCAAAACATATTGCAGAATAAAATCACTGACATATGTGTGGCCAATGAGCTACAAGCAGAATACCATGACAGGAAGTGACATGATTGTTGTTGAAGAATACATATAGATTGTTATTGTAAAAGAATGCATATAGATTGTTATAGTAGATAAATACATATAGATTGTTGTTGTAGAAGAATGCATATAGATTGTTGATCATGAAAAAACTCTGAAAATAAGCAATTGTGTGGTTTTTTTTGGTTTAAGTTTTAGTGCACAAAATGATACAAACCCTCTCTTATTTTTTTAGCAACACCTTATGCTGTATTGTCGTAGTTATAGCGTACATCTTAGAAGTACAGATTGCGTACAGATTGCGTACAGATTGCGTACAGATTGCGTACAGATTGCGTACATATTGCGTACAGATTGCGTACAGATTGCGTACAGATTGCGTACAGATTGCGTACAGATTGCCCACTTCAGTATAGAATGAACAGCTATTCAATGGTGATTTTTTTTAAAAATTCATCCTCGAACACATGACCGAACTTGAAATTAAATTTAAGGGCGCCACCTGTTGCACCTCCCATTATAAGGGCGCCACCTGTTGCACCTCCCATTACAAACGCCAGGGAACAAGCCTCACACAGATGTTTACAGGTTGGTGTTCTGAAATGCCCCAGTACATGTGCATGGGGTGTGTACCTGCCCTGGTACATGTGCATGTGGTTAGTAACTGAGTCTATATTGGTTCTATTTTGATTATATATTGATTCTATACTGGTTCTATAATAGTTCTATATCGGCTCTATATTGATTCTATATTGATTCTATATTAATTCTGTAATGGTTCTATATTGGTTCTATATTAGTTCTATATTGCTTATATATTGGTTCTATATTAGTTCTATATTGGTTCTATATGTTTCTTTTGCCAGCTAGGATGACTAAAATTTTGCTTGTTTCTTGTAAGTTACATTTAATTAACTGAAAATCTTGATTAAATTTCCAGTTGTACTGCGTCATAAGCTCACATGGTACGTGATGGTTAGGTCAACGGTAACAAGAAGGTCCTTACTCGAGTCTCCCCATTTTTCAAAGATCAGTTTGGTCTCAAACTTTAAAAGCACAGACACATAAAGACAGACACATACAGGCAGACACATAAAGGCTACCCATTGTTTGAACTTTTGAATGCCTGCCAGAGTTTGGTGAAGTGTATGTTATTAATAATGCTGTCTGGTGTGTTGCAGTAGGTGGCCACATCATGGGAATCTGCTGTCTGGCGTTTGGCAGTAGGTGGCCACATCATGGGAATCTGCTGTCTGGCGTGTGGCAGTAGGTGGCCACATCATGGGAATCTGCTGTCTGGCGTGTGGCAGTAGGTGGCCACATCATGGGAATCTGCTGTCTGGCGTGTGGCAGTAGGTGGCCACATCATGGGAATCTGCTGTCTGGCGTGTGGCAGTAGGTGGCCACATCGTGGGAATCTGCTCGTTCCAGTTTTATCAATGATATCCAAAGACGGGTAGATAACTCTAGTGCAGGTGTTCTTAAACAAGGATGCCCACATCCCCTGGGGAGGGGGGTGCGGGAGGCGGTGTTTCGGGGGGGGGGGGCAGAAGGACCCAGAAATATTTAATGGAGAAACAAGCGAAAAATTACTTAATAGCAAAAGGGAGTAAACGAGGGAGAAAGCTTCCTTCTATGAATTCTGCTATTCAGCCATGCCAATATCACCACCATTGTATGTATACTAGTTCACAGTGTCTGGTTCATTTACATAACGCTAGCTCGTATTGTCTGGTTCATTTACATAACATATGACCCAATGATGACCTTCAAGCAATGTTATCTAGGGGAGATGTATTTCATGACTTAAAGCCATTATCAGGACAAACAACAAAGTATGCACTGCATTCTACTGTGCAGATAACAATGGTATCCCTACAACACTTCTTCTTGCACACCCCCCCCCCCCACACACACACATCGTCCTTGCACATCCCTCTACGCAGACTTCTCATTGCACATCCCCTTCTAGGGGCAAGCGTCGCGTCATTCCGTCTCATGATGACAACTCAAATGTCATAATATGACACCCATCTCTAATCTCTGATCCATAAATTTTCGTTTGTAAATACATGTATTTAGACCCTGCAGAGAAGATCGCTTAAGTCAGCGGTTCCTAGGGGTCGCCTTAGACCAGGGATCGGGAACATGTTTGTCTGAGAGAGCCCAGGACACCACATATTTTGAAAAGTATTTCTGTGAGAGCCATACATTATGTTTAAAAGATCAAAGGAGTCTAAAGAAACATATTTTTTTTTTATAATCGAACATTTGTCTGCGAGCCAGATGTAGCCATCAATAGAGCCACATCTGGCTCGCGAGCCATGGGTTCCCGACCCCTGCCTTAGACCATCAGAAAACACACACACTCTACAGTTATGACGTAGCATCGAACATGATTTTGTGGTTGGGGGGTCGCCACAACAATGGGAACTGTATTAAAGGGTCGCAGCATTAGGAAGGTTGAGAACCACTGGCTTAAGCAATACTATTAAATAAATTTATTCTTTAAAGACGTATGCCCTTTAGTTAGGGGTTTGGGGGGGGGGGGTTGATTATGTGAAATTTTAAGACCATTGTGAATATGAAATTTAAGAAAAAATACACATGGAAGTTGATAGTTACACCTGCGTCTCTATGGGTTAACATAATATTAGGAGGCAATCGATTCAGTTACAAGTGAGAGGGAGTGTAGACATATACAAGGACCAATATTATACAAGGACCAATATTATACAAGGACCAATATTATACAAGGACCAATATTAGACAAGCACCAAACTTATAAAAAAAATTGATTTTAAAGAATCAAATATAATGGCTCGATTCAGGCAAAGCTCATACAACATACAACATACATCATACAACATACATCATACAACATACATCATACAACATAAATATGTGTTCCAAACCAGCGATCCTCAAATGGTGGGCAGCGGAGCGGGACCGATCCGCGAGTCTTAGATTGCCGTTCCGCGCTACATCAATATTTGTAGTTAATTAAAAAAAAAAGAAAATAGAATCACTGAATGGGGCAAAGATGCCTGGTGCAATTTCAAAACTTATCCACCGGTCCCCTCAGCTTAAAAGTTTGGGAATCGCTGCTGTAAACTTGTTCTGCAGACTAGCTAATTATATATGTCTTTAAATGTGTACGGTGTACAACTTTATACTTCTTCGTGTTGATATTTTCGCTCTACGTCTGCTGCACGGTGGCGCTGCACATAGCTTGGGCCTCATGTGTTTGAAAAGACTTTGTGCTGTGTTTGTTTACATCTTCTCGTGACTTGTGATGGAAGAGTGTCACGTGATCTGTGATGAAAGAGTGTCACGTGATTTGTGTTGAAAGAGTGTCACGTGATCTGTGATGAAATAGTTTGGCGTGAATTCTGTTAGATTTGAATATTTCCATTTTGGTCGCGGCCCCCCCCCCCCCCCCCAAATCCCCACTCACCGGGAGAGTTCAACGGTGCAATCTTATTCTACTGATGATACTACTGGACCTATCTGAATTGAGTTTATTATCTTTGAAATCTGACAAAGAAACAAAGAATGATCGACTCCAGTTACCTGTGTCCTGGAGCATGATTGACTCCAGCTAACTGTGTCCTGAAGCATGATTGACTCCAGCTAGCTGTGTCCTGGACCGCAACTTTCTAGACAGACTCATCACGATGTTCAAACCGTTTCCTCAATTACAATGACTAAAATTAGACCAAGTTGTCTGAGACAAAACAATGACCGTGTTCTCTTTCCTCGGTTTCAGCACGATACAGATAAGATTCCAAGGTCGTTTAGTCCAATGCTTCTCAAACGTTCGGTTGCCTTGGATCATGTTTTATATTTTTTATATCTATTTTCGTCTCGGACCAACACTTCGTGAAAAATGGAGATGAACCTAGCAATGCGAAGATAGATATACTTGATAGTCAAATGAAACTGAAGTGTGTCACTAGACAAACTGTCAACAAGGTTGGGGTACAATCGTAGGTCCCGCAGTTTCCAATTTTAGAGGCACTGGTTTAGTCGGTTCACGAAAAAAAAAATGTGACATTGTTGAATTGGATGTTGTACATTTTTAGAGTTGGTTATGATGGAAGAGTTCTGAAACGGGAGTTTGGATAAAGATCCTTCAGAGGAGTTGTGATCCTTCAGAGGAGTTGTGATCTTTCAGAGGAGTTGTGATCTTTCACAGGAGTTGTGATCTTTCAGAGGAGTTCTGTGAATGGATATTGCCACCTGTTGTAGTGTGAGGAGTTCAACTGGTGTTTCGGTGACTTTGTGGGACTACGTTTATTTTGTGCAAAATTATTGCTTTTTAATATTTGATTATCGTTAACAACTTTTTATGGTGTTCAAATGTACTTGAACGTCTGGTGTGCTGTGTGCTGAACTTTTGGTGCGCTGAACTTCTGGTGTGCTGTGTGCTAAACTTCTGGTGTGCTGAACTTCTGGTGTGCTGTGTGCTAAACTTCTGGTGTGCTGAACTTATGGTGTGCTAAACTTCTGGTGTGCTGAACTTCTGGTGTACTGTGTGCGTCAGGCGAACCACGTGCTATTTATCTGAAATGTTCACCATACACGACAGCCGTTGAACTGATAGAAGAAGCGAGATGACTTACAATCAAAGATTTCTATTCCGTCTCGGTGTTCTTGTTTTCAGTTAGGATCACGCAGTTAGTAGTCTTCACCTAATTCCAGAAAAAGTCGTGACCTTGAGGGCAGTATTGACCTTGAGGGCAGTATTGACCTTGAGGGCAGTATTGACCTTGAGGGCAGTATTGACCTTGCGAGCAGTATTGTTTAAGGCTGCACCTATTGGTACCCGGGTTCCAGAATTGAGAGCTTGGGATTAAAAGACGATTACAAATATTATTGTTGGGTTTTGTAAGACAAAATGAGGTATCAAATGAAAGATAATTGAATGTAATATACGTTTGTAATCTTAATTCTTCAGTTTTACTAAAATAAACGACCACAAATGACATCCGAAAAGCATTGAGTCTAATGGTACCCGGGTGCTAATGGCGGGGTGCGTGTCTTGGTACATTTTGACTAATGCTATTCGGATGTCATTTGTAGTAGTTTATTTTAGTTAAAATGAAGAATTAAGTTTACAAACGTATAGTACATTCAATTATCTTTCATTTGATACCTCATTCGGTCTTACAAACCCAACAATAATATTTTGAATCGTTTTTTAATCTTAACCTCTCAATTCTGGTACCCGGGTACCAATAGCCACATCGATTGTTTAATTCCATGTTGTTCAGCCAGTAAGAGAATTCCAACATTTCCCCCTCCATTCAAGGCGGCAAACTCGTCACATGTACGTCACACATCTTTTATAATCTCAAACAGCGGTTCTCCACTCTTTACACATTGAGAATCTTTGACCGATTTTCCCCTGCAGACTAAAAACACATTTAAGAAAGAATAATGTAAAAATAGTAAACTATTTTTTTACAGCGGCATTTTTCAATTTTGTGTCGGATAAACGAGGTGGGTGGGATGTTGGGGCAACCTGTTTAATCAGTCACTAACGAGAGGGTGGGGTGAGATGCGTAAGATGAAAACTTTTTTTTAAAAAGTGTGTGTCCTGGAGGATGGGGCTGGATTAAATATTGAATTTTAAATCTAGATCGCGGCCCATTGTAGGAGTATTAGTGGAGTTTCAAGTTTGTGGTGCGGGGGGGGGGGGGGTGTAAGGGGGGGTTCCAGTGGCGTAGCGAGCTTAACTCGCGCCCGGGGCACAATACCTTTTTAGCGCCCCCCAATACCTTTTTAGCGCCCCCCTATTTGAAAACCATACAATATTATAGTAAAATATACTATTTGGCGCCCCATTGTGAGTAGCGCCCGGGGCATGATGCCCCCCTTGCCCCCCCTCACTACGCCACTGGGGGGTTTTCTAGATCTGTCTTCCTTGTTTTCGTAGAACGTCATTCTCACAAAGAACGCTGTCACGCTATGCACTCCACGGGGTGTTCCCGTGCACATGGACTTTCTGCCAGTAGACGAGAACTAGGTCAAGTCATGTGATTCTATGTGCACGTGACGTACCAAAATTTTCCCAGGACTTCGAAAAGAAGCGTACATGCAGATTCAGCAGATATTTATAATTTACACTTGGTATGAAAAGAGATAATTATACTAGGTATAAAAAGAAACGTTGAATATTTGATAAATGTGTGATACATTGTCAAACTTCCAATGAGCAATTCTAATGAACAATTCTAATGAGCAATTGTAATGAGCAATTCTAATGAACAATTCTAATGAACAATTCTAATGAACAATTCTAATGACTTGAAAGGGTTTCAACATAGTAAAAAATATGCTGTTTATTTGTTAACTAAAGTGGAGGATGGGGGGATGAAAACTGTAAATAGGTCACGGCGACGAGGCATGGCTGACTATAAGTAGGTCACGGCGACGAGGCAGGGCTGACTATATGTAGGTCACGGCGACGAGGCAGGGCTGACTATAAGTAGGTCACGGCGACGAGGCAGGGCTGACTATATGTAGGTCACGGCGAAGAGGCAGGGCTGACTATAAGTAGGTCACGGCGATGAGGTAGTGCAGATTTTAAGTAGGTCACGGCGACGAGGCGGGGCAGACTGTGATAATTTACGGGAAGCTTAATAAAGATTGATTAGAATTGAGAGTTGTGACATCCACGATATATTGCAACCTTTCTAACTTGTCAAATGCTTTTTTAAAAGTAGATTATTTAACTTATTTACGGGCTAGCAACCAAACAACAGCAACTTATTTTTTATTTTTTTTAAAACATCAAAACTGCGTGGTGAATTTTGAATTTATAAGATAAATGGACAAAGTCCTCGTCAACTCATTTATCTGCTTATCAACGACGCCATTTTGGACATGACGCCATTTTGGACATGACGCCATTTTGGACATGACGCCATTTTGGACATGACGCCATTTTGGACATGACGCCATTTTGGACATGATTCCATTTGGAAATGATTCCATTTTGGACATGACTCAATTTGGAAATGACTCCATTTTAAACATGAGCCCATTTTGGACTTGACCCCACTTTGGACATGACTCAATTTTAGACATGACTCCATTTTGGACATGACCCCATTTTGGACATGATTCCATTTTGGACTTGACCCCATTTAGGACATGGCTCCATTTTGGACATGACCCCATTTAGGACATGACTCCACTTTGGAGATGACTCCATTTTGGACATGATTACATTTTAGACATGATGCGGTTGTCCCAGATTTGATATTAGTTAACTTAGATGCTCTTAGTGTTGAGGGGCTTATAATGTCGCAAAGTAGCGCTGTTGTGGTCTCAAGGTAGCACTGTTGTGGTCTCAAGGTAGCACTGTTGTGGTCTCAAGGTAGCACTGTTGTGGTCTCAAGGTAGCGCTGTTGTGGTCTCTTACATTCCAAACCTAACGCTCTGGTTAAAAACAGTTTAATATTATTGTTATGTGTGTGTGTGCGCGCGTGTTTGTGTGTCTGTCCAGTTTGCAATGTTCCTGTAGCTCCGCCAACGATTCCCTACGTTTTGGAATTGCAGGAGCCGTTTATGCCATGCGGTTCCTGTGATAAGTCACCTGGCGGTGTTGACCTTTGACCGTGATGTTTGCATTTGATGTCGACCTGGATGTTTGTGCGCGATACAAGAATTCGTAACGAGACAGACGACTGGGATGACAAAAAACTCACGTGACGTAATTTTCTGTGTTGACCGTATTTCGATGACATAATGCCTCCCTCCATTGAAACGGTGGTCCGCGTGCCGGAGGGGGTGGGTATGGTCGGCTCGCATGCGTGTCAACTCCAGGTATTTAAAGCTTGACGTCCGTGGTACGACCACACGGAAATAGAGAATTCGTTTTAGTCATTCCGTCGGAGCTGTGTCAGGTAATGAGTGACATCCGTCATGGGTTCTCTAAAATGATTGACAAAATAGTTTGTATTATGTTACTATTGTTAAAACAAAACTGCGTTTAGTTGGGTATTATTGAACAATAGTATTTAATTTAGACCCGATTTTCAGTGTTGAGTTGCTCTATTGCCAAACGCTGTGTTTGTGTTCAATGTTGTTATTTCAATCGAGGTAAGCACGGGTTGACTTGCTAGTACACATCAATTATTCATTATTGCCAGCAGACGTGCGAAGTCTTCATTTCAGCCAACCACGCATATTGACCGTGATCACCTCACCTGTTGTTATATGCCGTTTTCCGTTGTTCTCTTTAAGCTTTCGAGGACTGTGTAAAAAAACTTGAAATTTTGTCAAAATGATGTGCTATTTCGCCCTGTTAACTCTAAGGACTGCCATTTTAACTGTTAAAAAAAGATTAAGTTTTATTGTGTACAGTTTTCCAATTTTTTTTGGTCAACACATTATGATGTTCAATTCTTTCCATGACTAGAATATTATTGAAGTAGGACTATTAGTCACTATTAACAGAAATCTATAAAATTTCAAGTTTTTTAGTTTCATTATCTGAGCGTTTCAAAGTTTAAGTTTAACCTTGGCTTCTGAACAATTGTGAACACTTGCAACCCGAGGCCGGCTGGCATATATCGAATAACGTCGCTTCCAGACACACTTCTAGTGGTATAACTTTCTATCTAACGAGACACAGTTTTCTAAAAGACACAACTCCAAAAAAAACCTTAAAGATTAGGTGAACGCATTTATTAGTGAAGTCTTGGTGAAAGTATCTCCTGGTGAACTGTAGAACATTTGCCGAGTGGTCTCACACTGTTGTACAAGGACGCCATGACCAGCGACCAGTCAGACACCTAACGTGAATGTCTGTTGTGGAAATTAAGCACAAGATGAAGAACGTCTTCGTGAAGATTCTCGGAAATGAAAAGCGACGTGCCGCCCAGAAAAAGCTGGGACCCCCAGCCAGACCCCCGACCCAGCCGATCAGGTAATGATGGTGTCTGTGTGTGTTTGTGTGTTTGTGACAAGTATGCAAGCTTTCTAAGGTGGATTGTTTCAAACAGAGTAACGAGGCCATTAATGCCTAGTCAGCACTATTGCTAATGGGTTCTGTACCGACAGGCGTACAATTGGCGTACATCCGTTTTGAGAAGTGATAACAACTACGTTTTCCAACGACGCAGTTCGCTGGCCAGCTGGCGTACCCGCACATCCCACGCGCAACCCACACACCCACACACCAGGTCACAGGTGGTTGTTGTTTTTAGTCCATGTACCAAACTAACCTATTAAATTATAATTTCCAATTATTCTCAGCCTCTAATGACCACTCGGGGTTTGGGGGGGGGGGGGGCGCGAAAAAAAAGGTGGTGGGGGAGGTGGATCTCCTCCTTTGATCATCAGTTCTAAGTTATCAAACATTTTTTTTAAAATACATATTTTATATATATATTATTACGTGAGTCGTTTGTAAATATAATATCTTGAAGTTGGAGAGCTCCATGAATGACATAGCTGGTAAAGTTGTAAAGCGGACGTTGCTCGCCTTGACCCTTGTGACCCCCATGTCACCCTTTGTTCTCATAGTGACATAGTCGTGGAACAGAAGCCTAATATAGTGACATAGTTCTCATCATTTAAATGATTGTATACAGATAGCGCAGAATGCATCTATAAAATCTGACCAAATCTAAGATGGATAATTCTCAATAGTCTATAGTCCATAGAGCAGTTGATGCACGGCTACTGCCTCTGGCATGTTCCATGGATAGTTGATTACAACAGTGTTGAACGTACTTTTGATTAGATTCGGTTCAGTTCCTTTCCTGGTGGATCATCAGACTTGACAATAGTGCAAGCGTACCCTGTTGGGGGGGGGGGCTCTGAACGTCACAAGATTGATTACGCTATTGGACTACTGTATCGATTACAAAGTACTACTGTATCGATTACAAGGGACTACTGTATCGATTACAAAGGACTACTGTATCGATTACAAAGGACTACAGTATCGAATACAAAGGACTACTGTATCGATTACTTCACTTGATAATTCCGCCACCAGCTCCCATTAAGACGCCCCAAAAGGTTAGGGCGGCGAGTCCGACAACCTAAATGACGCGCCTGGTGCTAATAGCTAAGATTATGTGGTAGCTAAGATTATATGGTAGCTAAGATTATATGGTAGCTGAGATTATTTCAATCTATTCACACGATATTGTACACTTATGCCCCCCCCCTCCCTCACTTTGAAAAAATGAGAATGAGATTTAACGTGTCAAAATGACCCTAGTGTTAAGTCATATCACGAACAGGCAGATTTGACCAATGTCTATAACACCAGTGATCTCGGCTTGTTGTCACAGTGTAGGTGGGGGAAGACTTGTGCGGCAGGGGATACGGGAGGTTGGGGTGGAGATAATTATCAAAATTCGACAAGGGTCACCGATGTATGAATCGCGAAGAAGGTAAACTACAACACTACTGGCGTCACAGACCCCTGATGGAACAGTCGTGCAAGCGTCCAGTGACGCAATCCTTTAACGTGCGACTACGTTCACAAATGCCACACTTTGCCTGTGTTCATGGTATGACTTTCACGCTACTACATGTACTATATTTTATTTCTACAACCCTGGGCGGTCTAATGTCGTTCCATTAATTTGCTCTTAGTTGCATTCAATCTGAAGGATGAATAGAAAAAGCAGAGCTGCAGACGAGAGTTTTTTGTGTGTGGAGTATTGTTGTTGGTATTTCGTACCGGAAGCACACCCTTTATTTTGTTCCAGTTGCCGCCCTTGATACATCAAGGGACATGACGTGGCTGTTTCTGAAGGCTGATATTGTTTTCCCGCTGGTGACTGTAGTGTAGGCCAGGGATTCTTAATATTTTCGACGCTGGACCTGATACATTTAACTACACTCTAGGCCAGGGACTTAACGCGTAGGTTGTCCCGTGATTCTTTGATCCAGCCCCGATTCCCGATCCCTCAATTTTCTTATGTTTTAGTACAGGGTTGGTCAACCCCAAAGACTACGACTGCCACTTTGAGAGTGATCGAACGGTTGAGTGCCGAGTGTTATATTTTCACCTAACAAATAAATCTAAAATTAAAGAGCCCCGAAAAACAAAGTATTTCTCATCTAGCCATTATAGGCAGTTTATGTCAATGTACGTGATTTTACATTTATGAAGAAGCGGTTATCTAAATGGGTCAACATCTGGAGAAAACACGTTTCATATTTCCTTCATTTTCCCCTTCAAAAATACATTTTATTTTAACTGAAAACCCAGATACGTCACACATACAGAGCATAACGCAACAGTTGCACAATTAATCTCCACACCAAAACATGCACCCTTTGAATTAACATCCCCTCCCCACTCCCCTCCCTCCCCCTCCCCTCCTCTCCCCCCCCTTTTGAGAAACAGTAAAAACTCATTATTGAGGATTTGGGGGTGGGGGAGGGTAATTTGGAAAAAAAAATATCGTCAAGAGTCCATGTGACAAGTTTCAGCTCGAAAGGATGATGGGAAGTGGGCCAATGAGCCATCCGAAGATTGTCCACACAAACACACGAGCAAAAGCGAAGTTAATTTAAAGACTTCCCCCTAAATCAGTGGTTCTCAACCTTCCTAATGCTACGACCCTTTAATATAGTTCCTCATGTTGTGACGACCCCCCCACCAAAAACGTTTCATAGCGTCTTCATAATTCTGGTACATATGTGTTTTCCGATGGTCTTAGGCGACCCATGTGACAGGGTCGTTCGACCCCCAAAGGGGTTGCCACCCACAGGTTGAGAGCCGCTGCTCTAGAAATTAAAGAAATGTTTATCTATTCTTAATGCTCATGAGAAATGAATAAAAAAAGAAAACTAATGTGATCTAATATTATATAATCTCTCATTTATCTTTTTTTTTTTAAAAATCAAATTATTTTGGACTTTCGAGAAAAACGTGAAAGTTTGTTTTGAAAATCTGGCATCCGTGAGTCGCAATACGTGACGTGTTTGGGCCGGATCCGGCCCGCGGGTCGGCCATAGCCGTTTTAGAACAATAATATTTTTTACACGTGTAAAAAAAAAAAAAAAAAAAAAAAATTTTTTACACATGTATCTTTTTATTTGGTCACCAGGAGAAGTTTATAAGTCGTGTCAAAGAGTAGGGAATTCGTTGTATGGTGTATTTTAGAGTAGGCTATTCTTTGTATGGTATGTTTAGAGAGTCGGGCGTTCATTGTATGGTGTGTTAGAGAGTAGGGCATTCATTGTATGGTGTGTTAGAGAGTAGGGCATTCATTGTATGAGCTGATGTGTATTTTATTATAAATTTGACTCTGATGGACTCGAGGGCATTTGACTTGTAAATTTGACTCATCGAGGGCATTACACTCGTAAACTTGTAAATGTAGGAGTTTTTGTTAGAGAGTACATGTATAGCCGTGTAAATGTGTCATGTTTAACGGGAACAGTGTCATTTGGTGATTTGTAACTATGTAACTTAACCAGCGTTTCACTGACTGAACATTTCACATCTTCAATTTGCCAGAGCTGTAACTTTTCATTTCTTATGAAATGTCACTTTTTTGAAATGTCGCCTCTTTGAAATGTCACTTCTTTAAAATGTCACTACTTTCAAATGTCACTTCTTGCTTGGTAATAAATTTAAAAAAAATTACTTGATTGGATGTTCAATCATGGGGGTCAACTGCTACCATTTTGAGCACCACTGCCATTTATCAGCCGTGTGGGCTATCTCAGTAATGCGCTGTCACTGGCATATGTTGATTTTTTTTTATCATATTACGCAGATCGTGACAGCTCTTTAACAAATGACTTTTGTGACTTTTGATTATATCACCCCGCCCCTTCCCCCCCCCCCCCCGCGGTAACCCTTCCTTGACCCCCCCACACCCCCGCGGTAACCCTTCCTTGACCCCCACACCTCATGATTCCACATGCTACGCGCATGTTAAAATTAGCGTGTACCTAAGTAACATTTAAAATGACCAGCCGTGATGTGACGTAAAGAGTGTGGTTCGTACTCTCTAACGCAGAGATCAAATGTCTCTTTCTCTCAACCTCGAACTTCCAGAACGGGTTTGAGGATTTCTTTCTGTCTGCTGATGGAAACGTTCTTATCTTATTGTCCTGTCTCTCGGCCCAAGGCTTCCACAGACCATGTTCTTACTATTTCCTTTCAGCATGTATATATCTTGTCCTCCCACACCTGCTAAACCTTCAGCCGAATTTCGGGCTATTTCAGTGGTTCTCAACCTTCCTAATGTCGCGACCCTTTAATACAGTTCCTCACGTTGTGGCGACCCACAACCACAAAATTGTTTTCGTTGCTACTTCATAACTGTAGAGTGTATGTGTTTTCCGATGGTCTTAGGCGACCCCTGGGAAAGGGTCGTTCGACCCCCGAAGGGGTCGCGACCCACAGGTTGAGAACCGCTGGGCTATTTAGATGAGATAATTGTAACGTTTGTTGTACTCTTGTTTTTGGATGATGAATCTAACAGGCGGTGTCCAACTCGAACTGGACGCCATGCGGCAATTGGACATGTATTCTCTTTTCCTGCGAGCAGCTAAGTGGCAGAAAGAGAAATCTCTCAGACTGGAAGATATTGTATGTCCGCCACCCCCCTCCTCCCGAAAAAAATAATAAATAATAATAATTAATAATAATAATAATTTAATACTGCGAAAATGGACTCAAACGTTTAAACATATCTTTTTCTATCAACATATATTTATTGAGCTAACGGGCTCTCAGCCTTCTTAATGTTATGAATCTTTAACTTTAATACAATTCTTCATGTTGTGTTGGCCCCCAGCCATAAATTATTTTCGTTGCTTCTTCATAACGGTAGAGAATATGTGTTTTCGGAAGGTCTTAGGCGGCCCCTGTGAAAGGGTCATTCGACTCCCCTCCAAAAGGGTCGCGACCCACAGGTTAAGAACCGCTGAGCTAAGTTTAGAATATTTAGAATGCTAGTTCAAAGTTCATCTGTTTCAAAATTGATATGCACATAACAAAAAAAACAACGTAAGTCGTGTACAAACTCATTTCTTTGGGTATTTCAGACGCCTTTAAAACTAATATGTTTGTTGACCAGCAGGTGGTAGTGCTAGCCAGCTTGCTACACTTGTTATTGCAGTAACTATTTACTAAATGGTTCTATATTTGGCGGTTACAAATCACTATACTTATGTCCAAGGGTTCTTAGTTAATCCCTTTCATTATGCATTAGAAAACTCATTTGAGGTTTAGCCCCCAATTTAAAATCGAGTTGTATTGCTCACTATAGAATTGCACGCGTTGCTGATGACTCGCGGTGTCACGTGACATATTTCGATAAGTGACGTCACTGACTTTCGCGTCCTACGTGGACATTGACTGCGGTGAGGTATACCTTCATCTTGCTGATGTGGCTGTTTGGACATCTCCGTGTTTGAGAACCTCTTGGCCGGGGTACACAGTGTAGAAATGACTCCTGTCGTTTCAATGCCACCCGTTCATTTTGAAATTTCTCCGGTCACCAATCACTTTCGCCCCCGACCTGCCAACAGTGCAACAACAGCAAAGTGCAGTGCTGGGTGAAGGAACGCTCTCTGCTGAAAGGCCTCCGAGGCGTGAACATTTCTTTATGGTGCGAAGATTTCCTTTGATGATGTTCACCTGTGATCTCTACCCTCGGGGCATTTTTAGACAGTTGTCTTCTGCTCGCGTTCTATATTTAGCTAAAGTAAACACGCCAATAAATCTTATGGGTGCGTCAATATGAACTATTGCATACCTACCTTTTGATGGTAACATAACCTGCATTTAAGTGAACTTTGACCTCTGTTAACCCATAACACTGCAGTGTTTGGCAACATGCGTTATGTTTGGGCCGCAACTAAGTTAAACGAAAAAACATTTTGGACTTAATGTCCAGTCTATTTCTTATATATATATATATATATATATATATATATATATATATATATATGGTTTAAAAAAGTATTATTGAATGAAGTTTAAGTTTTTCAGACTAATACTTTGTGTCCTCATCTGAAATGAACTGTGTCTCTGTGTCTTATGTATGTCTTATGTATGTCTTATGTATGTCTTATGTATGTCTTATGTATGTCTTATGTATGTCTTATGTATGTGTGGTACGATTGTGTCATGGACATTTTGTATTCTTTTCTTTTCCTTCTTCGTGTATAGATTTCTAGTCCAAGATTTGTATTTATTAAGATATGTTTGTATGTGTTTGTATGTGTTTGTATGTGACTTAATACTAATAATACTTTTTTCTCTGGTCGACATTTTAAAATATAATTAATAATTTTGGTACGTTGTAAAATACATTTTGTGTTTTTTGCATCTTCTCACTTCACTATTTGATGAATGTTCTTGTATTTCATGGACAATTAACTTCTTACTAAACACGCTAAGTTGTTGTCTTTTAATGTTAGATTAGATCAACGGTGGCCAAACCGCGGCTCGCGAGCCGCATGCGGCTCTTCTGTGTTCACATTGCGGCTCGCGAACAGTTTATGAAATTAAAACTTTTCGTTTGAAATATATAATATAAAAAATAAATGAAAGTTTTTTAAAAAAAATACTATTCATAAATTTTACATATTTAAATAGTTTTTAATTGTGTAACTGTAACGCATATATTTCCTCAACATACGGTTAGGGTTAAAACAATTGAAATGTTTCAATCATTAAATTCGAATTTAAAGTAATTTTTAAAAATAAATCACAAAAGGAATTTTTCATTGCGAGTGGGGTCGTGACCCATATTGCTTCAATGCGGCTCTCAACAATTTTTTAATTTAAAAAATGGCACTTAGTTACTACAGGTCTGGCCACCCCTGGATTAGACTCTAATAATACACATATTCTAGGTTACTGTAAATCGACAAAAATTGAGTCAGATGTTACTAGATATTGCCTTATAATTGCCCCCCTTCCCCCAAATCCCGCTCTTTCCAACCTGAACAAATGTAACATTCTGATTTCGATTTTCATCAATGGCACTACAGTCAATAAAGAAAAAAAAAAAGGGGGGGGGGGGTGGCGGGCTCTGGCATGCTTCACCACATCCTTCCACTCGGACAGATCCACGACCTGTCGTCTCCACGCACGGGACCGTCCAACCTTGATGGGACCCATGAATACATAGATGGGACCAATGAATACACAGATGGGACCAATGAATACATAGATGGGACCAATGATTACATTGATGGGACTAATGAATACATAGATGGGACCAATGAATACATAGATGGGACCAATGAATACATAGATGAGACCAATGAATACATAGATGAGACCAATGAATACATAGATGAGACCAATGAATACATAGATGAGACCAATGAATACACAGATGAGACCAAAGAATACATAGATGGGACCCATGATGACATAGATGGGACTAATGAATACATTGATGGGACTAATGAATATATAGATGCGACTAATGAATACATAGATGAGACCAATGAATACATAGATGAGACCAATGAATACATATATGTGACCAGTGAATACATAGATGAGACCAATGAATACATAGATGAGACCAATGAATACATAGATGAGACCAATGAATACATAGATGAGACCAATGAATACATAGATGAGACCAATGAATACACAGATGAGACCAAAGAATACATAGATGGGACCCATGATGACATAGATGGGACCCATGATGACATAGATGGGACTAATGAATACATAGATGTGACCAATGAAAACATAGATGAGACCAATGAATACATAGATGGGACTAATGAATACATATAAACAAATGAGATCTTCTTGCGTGACTAGCTTATAAAAGAATTGGGGAAGTTGTTTTGCTCACACCGGATGACCAAAGTCGAAACACTCACTGGTCCACACTTGCCCCCCCCCCCCCCCCCAGCGAGTCAGCCATCTTTAAACCCAAGGATGGCTAGAAGTAAACACATTGGGGGCTTAAAATAAACACCTTTAACGCTTCAACATATTTCACATATTTGTGTTCAAAGTTGTGTGGAGGCCATTCAAACACAGCTTTTACCTTATAGCTGTACCAGCCCAGCTCACTGTACAACTGTACCAGCTCAGCTCTATGTACTTGTTCACCTAGTTGTGACGCACGGAGTCCAGTACAAATGTTGACTTCCGCAGTCACAAACTTAACGGAGTTGGTTTTTTGGGGTTTTGTTTTAAATAATAGAAATGTTTGAATTACTTTACACAAAAGGGGACATGTGACGACTTGAATGAGAGGGTTCTTACATCATAGATACATGTGAAGTCTTGAATTGGAGGGTTCTTACATCATATAAACATGTAAAGGCTTAAAAAGGAGGGTTCTCACATCAGAGAGACACTTGAAGGTTTGAATGGGAGGGTTCTCACATCAGAGATACTTGTGATTGGTGCACTTCAAACATTGACAAACATTTGACGTTAATCATGCTGGTTTGTTTAGCGTGTGGAGCTGTGGATTTGAGACGGATTGAAACTCCGGAGTTGGTGTGGTCAGGATGCTAGCCATAAAACTGAGAGGTGGTGTGGTCAGGATGCTTGCCATAAAACTGAGAGTTGGTGTGGTCAGGATGCTAGACATAAAACTGAGAGTTGCTTTGGTCAGGATGCTAGACATAAAACTGAGAGTTGCTTTGGTCAGGATGCTAGACATAAAACTGAGAGTTGGTGTGGTCAGGATGCTAGACATAAAACTGAGAGTTGGTGTGGACAGGATGCTAGACATAAAACTGAGAGTTGGTGTGGTCAGGATGCTAGACATAAAACTGAGAGTTGGTGTGGTCAGGATGCTAGACATAAAACTGAGAGTTGGTGTGGTCAGGATGCTAGACATAAAACTGAGAGTTGGTGTGGTCAGGATGCTAGACATAAAACTGAGAGTTGCTGTGGTCAGGATGCTAGACATAAAACTGAGAGTTGGTGTGGTCAGGATGCGAGACATAAAACTGAGAGTTGGTGTGGTCAGGATGCTAGACATAAAACTGAGAGTTGGTGTGGTCAGGATGCTAGACATAAAACTGAGAGTTGCTGTGGTCAGGATGCTAGACATAAAACTGAGAGTTGCTGTGGTCAGCCATGTATTTTGCGACTCCGGTTTTTGTGTTCTTTATCATTTCTTTTTTATTTACAGGGACTTAATCCTACCTTCTTCCGATAAGTTTCACTCTGGCAACAACTGTGCCTGAATGTTTACACTAGCAACAATAGCAAACACTTTAGCAAACTCAACATAACACATAATCCACACTACTGCACACTGACATTAACTGAACAGTCAATAGAGTTCTAAAAGAAATAGTTTACTAGACTCGAAAAAACCAAAAACAATCGAACACAAGAGTATCGATCATCTTATCCCCAAGAGACAAATTTCTCCATGCGGCTGGCGGGATTAGTGTCAGAGATAAGCCTTAACCGTCGAGGCATGGGCTCCACTAAGCGGGTTTGGCGAGTATTCGAGCTTAAAGGGAGAGTCCACTAATCCATGTAATCCACAACGTTTACCACAGTCCACAATGTTTGGTGGATGCCCTGGATGCTACAGGTGGTAAATGTGTTAGGAAGACGTGCGGCATTCCTTGCTGGGGTTGTAGTGGTTGGCGTTATCAAAGGCACTCGCACCCTCTACGTCACTACTGTACAACCTGCACCCTCTACGTTACTACTGTACAACCTGCACCCTCTACGGCACTACTGTACAACCTGCACCCTCTACGCTACTACAGTACAACCTGCACCCTCTACGTTACTACTGTACAACCTGCACCCTCTACGTCACTACTGTGCAACCTGCACCCTCTACGTTACTACTGTACAACCTGCACCCTATACGTTACTACTGTACAACCTGCACCCTCTACGTTACTACTGTACAACCTGCACCCTCTACGTCACTACTGTACAACCTGCACCCTCTACGTTACTACTGTACAACCTGCACCCTCTACGGCACTACTGTACAACCTGCACCCTCTACGGCACTACTGTACAACCTGCACCCTCTACGGCACTACTGTACAACCTGCACCCTCTACGGCACTACTGTACAACCTGCACCCTCTACGGCACTACTGTACAACCTGCACCCTCTACGTTACTACAGTACAATCTGCACCTTTTACGTTACTACTGTACAACCTGCACCCTCTACGTCACTACTGTACAACCTGCACCCTCTACGTCACTATTGTGCAACCTGAACCCTCTACGTCACTACTGTACAACCTGCACCCTCTACGGTACTACTGTACAACCTGCACCCTCTACGGCACTACTGTACAATCTGCACCCTCTACGGCACTACACCGTCTCATGACACTACCTATTGTCATCAGACCAGCTTCGTCTCTACTGTGCAACGTGCAACATCTCATGACACTACCTATTGTCATCACAACAGCTTCGTCTCTACTGTGCAACATGCACCGTCTCATGACACTACCTATTGTCTTCAGACCAGCTTCGCCTCTGCTGTGCAACGTGACCATCTCATGACACTACCTATTGTCATCAGACCAGCTTCGTCTCTCCTGTGCAACGTGCAACATCTCATGACAGTCATCACTCAGTCTGCTCACCAAACTGCACCCCACGAACTAACCCCACGCTCCGCCTTTACATAAGCCTCCCGACCAGTCACAGCTCGCCCTCCCTAACCTCTCACCAACTCACACAACTTTTGTAAACAAACACTCAGGCGCCCAAATCAGTTCACAACAATGAATGAATGAATGAAATTATTTCATTCATCAAAACATGTATTTAGGCAGTACGCCAAGACTGTTCTTTTAATTCCAAGGCATCTATATTTTATATATATTTTGCTTAAGGTGTGTCCTGCTTCCAATTCGAAATAGGCCCCTCCCCAACTCCATATGTTTTATATTAATAGTCCTGAGTGAAAAAAGAACATGCGTGACGGTTGAACTCTGGTAAATTGGTGGATTTTCTTCCTTTATGGGGAGACGACCATTATGTTAATCAATATAGAGCCACCGGTATGGTGTAGGACTGTCTGTAGGACAGTCTGTAGGACTGTCTGTAGGACTGTCTGTAGAACTTTCTGTAGGGCTGTCTGTAGGGCTGTCTGTAGGACTGTCTGTAGGACTCTCTGTAGGACAGTCTGTAGGACTCTCTGTAGGACAGTCTGTAGGACTCTCTGTAGGACAGTCTGTAGGACTCTCTGTAGAACAGTCTGTAGGACTCTCTGTAGAACAGTCTGTAGGACAGTCTGTAGGACTCTCTGTAGGACAGTCTGTAGGACTCTCTGTAGGACAGTCTGTAGGACTCTCTGTAGAACAGTCTGTAGGACTCTCTGTAGAACAGTCTGTAGGACTCTCTGTAGAACAGTCTGTAAGACAGTCTGTAGGACAGTCTGTAGGACAGTCTGTAGGACTCTCTGTAGAACAGTCTGTAGGACAGTCTGTAGGACAGTCTGTAGGACAGTCTGTAGGACAGTCTGTAGGTCTATTGTTTAAAGTCATAAGTTACAGAAAATGAGACGCTAACTCTTGTGTAACACTTGGACCCACCGGGTGTTAACACTTGGACCCACCGGGTGTTTTCTCAAACTAACTGGACCTGGGTTGTAGATAATAAAAATCGAACGTGTCCTGACTTGATGCAGGGGCGTTTACCTCTTCAGCTTGGCGGGGCGGGCTGCCATAACATATTTATGACCGAAGCTAGCGTGTACACTGACGTCATGACCTAGTGCTGAAGAGAAGGATATGGCTCCCTCTCCCTACCCTTCTACCAACTTTTATGGCTCCCTCTCCCTACCCTTCTACCAACTTTTATGGCTCCACCCTGCCTCCCCTTCTACCAACTTTTATGGCCCACTCCCTGCCTCCCCTTCTACAAACTTTTATGGCTCCACCCTGCCTCCCCTTCTACCAACTTTTATGGCTCACCCCCTGCCTCCCCTTCTACCAACTTTTATGGCTCACCCCTGCCTCCCCTTCTACCAACTTTATGGCTCCCCCTCCCTCCCATTCTACCAACTTTTATGGCTCACCCCCTCCCTCCCCTTCTACCAACTTTTATGGTTCACCCCCTGCCTCCCCTTCTACCAACTTCTATGGCCCCCCCCCCCTGCCCCCCTCCTCCCTACATACATAAGTTACTGTCTGAACAAAAAAAATATATAACGAGAAATAAATACATTGTAAAAGCACGCGCAATGTGACCTAGATATCGGACTTGAGCAACGTCGAGCTGCGGGCTAAAGTCGGCCCTTGCACCCGGAGTTTTAACCTGGCAGTCAGACGAGTGTCGAAGCTAAGTCCCCACCAACTGATATTGCTTTCCAGAATTATTATATCGTTTGACGGTTACAAAATTCCAAGCGCTTGTCTTGGTAGACATTTTGTGGAGGGAGTCAGCATCTCATCAATGCTGAGTCGAATTGTATACAACTTCACCTCGAATGATTGAATGCATGAATTCATTCTTTATATACTTATTTTGTAAAAATCTACAAGTGATTTCAACCTATAGGCGACTATAGGCGACCTCCAGAATGTCGCTTGTTGTCCAGAATGTTGCTTGTGGTCCAGAATGTCGCTTGTTGTCCAGATTGTTGCTTTTTGTCCAGATTGTTGCTTGTGGTCCAGAATGTCGCTTGTTGTCCAGAATGTTGCTTGTTGTCCAGAATGTCGCTTGTTGTCCAGATTGTTGCTTGTGGTCCAGATTGTTGCTTGTGGTCCAGAATGTCGCTTGTTGTCCAGAATGTCGCTTGCTTGTTGTCCAGAATGTTGCTTGTGGTCCAGAATGTCGCTTGTTGTCCAGATTGTTGCTTGTTGTCCAGATTGTTGCTTGTGGTCCAGAATGTCGCTTGTTGTCCAGATTGTTGCTTGTTGTCCAAAATGTCGCTTGTTGTCCAGAATGTCACTTGTTGTCCAGAATGTGCTTGTGGTCCAGAATGTCGCTTGTTGTCCAGATTGTCGCTTGTTGTCCAGAATGTCGCTTGTTTTCTTGGAACTTTAACGCCTTTACAAACGACTTAAATATAAATGCTGGAAATGACATGCACAGCGTGCAGCATTAGTCTGACATGCTGAATGATAGCAGCCAGCATTAGTCTGACATGCTGAATGATAGCAACCAGCATTAGTCTGACATGCTGAATGAAAGCAGCCAGCATTAGTCTGACATGCTGAATGATAGCAGCCAGCATTAGTCTGACATGCTGAATGATAGCAGCCAGCATTAGTCTGACATGCTGAATGAAAGCAGCCAGCATTAGTCTGACATGCTGAATGAAAGCAGCCAGCATTAGTCTGACATGCTGAATGATAGCAGCCAGCATTAGTCTGACATGCTGAATGATAGGAGCCACCATCAGTATTTCTAAGTTAATAGTCGAATTTTATTGAATAGTGCTGTATTTTGGGTTTTGTTTTAGAAGCGCCCCTTCCACCTTCGTAAATCTGTGCATAGTATCTTTTGTTTCATGAAGGAGGAGAAAAGCCCCCCCCCCTCCCCCGCACCCGTAATCTTTCAAAGCCTCCTGTTTCCTGCCCCATGAGACAGACAAGTTTAAGACCGCTCTTAATTGTTATGGCTGTGTCACTTCCTTGACGATATTAGATTGTCGGATTTTTTTATGGCCCTCCATGACTGACAGACCGACAAACTGGCGGACGGTGCGACAAACTGGCGTAGGGTGCGACAAACTGGTGTAGGGTGCGACAAACTGGCGTAGGGTGCGAAAAACTGGCGTAGGGTGCGAAAAACTGGCGTAGGGTGCGACCAACTGGCGTATGGTGCGACAAACTGGCGTAGGGTGCGACCAACTGGCGTAGGGTGCGACAAACTGGCGTAGGGTGCGACCAACTGGCGTAGGGTGCGACAAACTGGCGTAGGGTGCGACCAACTGGCGTAGGGTGCGACAAACTGGCGTAGGGTGCGACCAACTGGCGAATGACCAGTAAAATTACTTTTTAAGGCCGTGACGACAAAGAGACTGGATGCGGCGCGGTGGGTACTGCTTTGGGTGGCTATATTAACATGTCATACGAGGAATTAACCGAATTGGTCAATTCATATTATATTTTAATTTCTATCACTGAACTACTGATATGACAATCTAATTTTTCTTCCCTAGCAACGAACGACCGAATGAATGCACATCATTCAACAGTAGGACAGCTGCATATAAAGACCAGCCTATTAATTAGATCACATCAACTAAATGTCCCATAGTTTCCCGCAGACATCGTCGTGGTTCTGAGTCTGCCATTGTTTAGACATTGCTATATACACGCCCGGCTTGCAATTGTATATACACGCCCGGCTAGCAATTGCTATGTACACGCCCGGCTAGCACATCAGTTTGAAAAGTTGGTGATTATGTACACAAAAAAACGAAAATCTCAGTGCGTGGTATAATCCACTGTGACAGTTAACGTGCACTTGAGGCGGGTGAGAGGTGGGCGCGATCAAACTATTCATCTTATGCAACGCGATATTTTCATATGAGCGCTTTTGCCCCAGGGGGCCCAAGGGCCTTGACATCAGAGCAATGCCCAGGAGTCTGCCTAAAGAGTGTCTGCCTTAAGAGCACCTGCCTTAAGAGCACCTGACTTAAGAGCACCTGACTCAAGTCATTCAAAGTGTATTCATCTTTCAATGTGTTCTCTCATCTTATATAGGAGCATAAACTTTAAACAAAACTACTTTGATCTTGATCAAACTGAGGAAATTGACCTAGATCAAACTGGGCATATTGATTTAGATCAGCGGTTCTCAGCCTGTGGGTCGCGACCCCTTTTGGGGTCTACGACCCTCTCCCAGGGGTCGCCTATGACCACCTGAAAACACATGTGCTCTATGGTTATGAAGTATAACCGAAAATAATTTTGTGGCATGGGGTCGCCACAACACGATGAACTGTATGAAAGGATCGCAGCCATAGGAAGGTTGAGAACCGCCGATTTAGATCAAACTGGGTGATGTTGAGGGCCATTACGAGTTTTAACTTCAGTGGAATAGCGATCCCAGAATAGGTGAGGGGGTTCCGTAATGAAATTTCGTGCCCCCCGGGGCAAGACTTTAGCGTCACGACCCTATGCTCAATGGGAAACCTGATACAAGCGAAATAATCTGAATACTTTGTGTAGAGTTCCTAGATACAAGGAAAATAATCTGAATACTTTTTGTAGCGTTCATAGATACAAGGGAAATCATCTGAATACTTTGTGTAGAGTTCATAGATATAAGGGAAATAATCTGAATACTTTGTGTAGAGTTCATACTTAGGAATCCCAGGGTTTACCAAACAAGGGACATGATTTTAGTTTTATAAAACACCCAATTTTTTTAAAGTTTAGAACCTTTGAATTTGGTGATTTATATAATCGAGGAGATTTGTGTCTGTATTATTAGGCGCCAGCGGGGCGCCAAAGTTTAGTAATATATAAATCTTTTCCCCCAGGGCAGTTAATTTGTGTATAATACTGCATAGACGAGCGAGACCGCTGAATTGTAAATTCAGACAATCCGCGACACAGTCGCCATCTTGGTTGCCACGACCCGTGAAAGGTCACACCAAACCTATCCCTAAACCCAACCTGAACCCTAAACCTATTAAGTTAACACTTAAATGACGTCATGGCGCGAATTGTCTGCTTTAGCCCAGTATCACAGTGAGAAAGTGCAGCAGATGTTTTAGTGTTGCCTTTAACGTTTGGGTTACCGTCCAAATTTTCATGTACTTCCGGGCAGTAATGAGATCATGTCAGTATAAAACAATGTAATCAGCTACTCTCAAACCATCTTCTAATTCTAGTAATGTCAGGTCACCATTAGAAGATGTCAGGCTGGTAATTTCAGGTCACCAGTAAAAGTTGTCAGTTTGGTAATGTCAGGTCACCAGTAAAAGTTGTCAGTTTGAGAATGTCAGGTCACCAGTAAAAGTTGGCAGTTTGGTAATGTCAGGTCACCAGTAAAAATTGTCAGTTTAGTAATGTCAGATCACCATTAGAAGGTGTCAGTCTGGTAATTTCAGGTCACCAGTAAAAGTTGTCAGTTTGGTAATGTCAGGTCACCAGTAAAAGTTGTCAGTTTGGTAATGTCAGGTCACCAGTAAAAGTTGTCAGTTTGGTAATGTCAGGTCACCAGTTAATGTTGTCAGTCTGGTAATGTCAGGTCACTAGTAGAAGATGTCACTCTGGTAATGCCAGGTCACCAGTAGAATATATCAGTCTGGTAATTTCAGGTCACCAGTAAACGTTGTGAGTCTGACAATGCCAGGCTACCAGTAGAAGCTGTACTGTTGATAACATTTTCAGTAAACTTCAAAACTTCTTTTCAAATCGTGGGAAACGCGTGAAATTCTAAAAAGGATGTAATTTTTAAAAAATTACATCTCAAAAAAAGTCGTGGGAACGGTTCCAGATTTTCGGTGGCATCGCGCGAAGCCGTCTGCTGTGAGTGACAGCCTCGGGATAATCAGGGACACACAAAACAACACACAAACAAAACTGCTGAACTGTTAATGTCATCGGTTGGATGGTCGGCTGTGACCCCGTGACCCAGAAACAAAAGGTCATCGCGACAACTGAGGTTAGTGGGTGCCCCCCCCCCCCCCCACGCACGGGCCGAAGTGAGAATAAATAACTTGTAGATCAATTTTCTCCGCTGATTGATCTTTAATTTTGTCTCCTATTTCGATTTCTTTTCTAAAGGACGTTGTTTGTGTGGGTGGTTTGTTGGGGGGGGGGGGGCCGTGTTTTAAATTGAAACGGAAGAAATAATGGCTGGATTAGTCACTTCGTGAAATGGAGAATGGGGGGGGGGGGTGTGCGGGGTAGGGGGCGTTCTTTTACTAAAATGAAGTGTACTTAGTTTCGCTTATGAAAATGTTTAAAATGGCAAACGTGGCGCACGTCCTAACATCTATGACATCTATGACATCATGACATCTACGACATCTATGACATCTACGACATTTTTCTCAAAGTGTATTGTACCAAAGTGAGACGATTTGTTGATTTGTGCGTGTGCATGCTCCGTAACAGCGATGGATTCAACAGACAATTTATTCACTGTCAACTACTGCTACTGTCAACTACTGCTACTGTCAACTACTGCTAATGTCAACTACTGCTACTGTCAACTACTGCTTCTGTCAGCTCCTGCTACGGTTGGTAACTTTATAGTATATAATTTGTTTTGAGCACCATCACCATCCCTTCCCTCCAAATCATACACAATTCGACCTCTGCGGCTACACATCGCTGTTTTAGTGCGGGTGTCACTTGTTTGTGGGTAGGGTGTCGGCGGGAAGGGTGTTGGTGGGCAGGGTGTTGGTGGGCAGGGTGTCGGCGGGAAGGGTGTTGGTGGGCAGGGTGTCGGTGGGCAGGGTGTCGGTGGGCAGGGTGTTGGTGGAGAGGGTGTCGGTGGGCGGGATGTAAGTGAACAGGGTGTCGGTGGGCAGGGTGTAGGTGGACAGGGTGTCAGTGTGTAGGATGTAGGTGGACAGGGTGTTGGTGGACAGGGTGTTGGTGGGCAGGGTGTCGGTGGTCCTTGGTCATACTAATTAGAAATCGAATAACTGAGACCCATCTTTCCTATGACTTACTAGTTACAAATAAAATCAGGCACAGTGATATTCTCTTCAATGCCTCCCTTATAGAAGTTAAATGTTTCGCCCCTGACAAAAGTTTTTAAATTGAGAAATCATCTCATGACAGATAACTCGAAATAAATACGGACAGGTAAACTTACACGGCAGTAGTTACCTCCCCCCATCTACCCCTGCCTCATACCCCGTCCCCCACTCCCTCTCCACCAAGTGTCAACACATTTACCACTGGTTTTGTTTGTCATATTGCTCTAACTATTACTGAATCTCCAATTCTTATTTTCTTCTCACCCACAGCCCAGATGTCCGGCTCTTCCTCTCGTTAGACAACCCGCGGAATGTGCCAACGGTCACAGTTGACCCAGTGGAAGCTGAGCGAGATTACGAAGACACAATGGTAGGAAACACCTTTTTTACAAAATAAAATCTAAATCTGCACAGATGAATTCGTTGATTGCTCAGTTCAAACAATCAAATTTTCGTCAAATTTCTTTTTGAACGCACTATATCGTAAGATACAACAGTGCGTTCAAAAATAAATTTGACGAAAATGACATCGTGTGGATTGACCACAATCAGCAAGACTGTGTACAACTGTGGTTCCTTTTACATCTGGACCACTACGTCATAATAGGCCAACTATTAGAAGACGTCAGTTGGAGGCTACTTCCCAAGCTATTCATTGAAACGAATATCAAGATGGTTTTGGATAACTCACCCCATCCAAAGGTGTGGGATGTAAGGCAGATAACTCACCCCATCCAAAGGTGTAAATGTAAGGCAGATAACTCACCTCATCCAAAGGTGTGGGATGTAAGGCAGATAACTCACCTCATCCAAAGGTGTGGGATGTAAGGAAGATAACTCACTTCATCCAAAGGTGTGGGATGTAAGGCAGATAACTCACCTCATCCAAAGGTGTGGGATGTAAGGAAGATAACTCACTTCATCCAAAGGTGTGGGATGTGTTAAGGCAGATAACTCACCTCATCCAAAGGTGTGGGATGTAAGGCAGATAACTCACCTCATCCAAAGGTGTGGGATGTAAGGCAGATAACTCACTTCATCCAAAGGTGTGGAATGTAAGGCAGATAACTCACCTCATCCAAAGGTGTGGGATGTAAGGCAGATAACTCACCCCATCCAAAGGTGTGGGATGTGTTAAGGCAGATAACTCACCTCATCCAAAGGTGTGGGATGTAAAGCAGATATTTTTCAACAATCTGTTCTGTAAACCAGTTTTTTTTTCTTTACCTAATTGATTGCTAAAATCGAAACACTTGCTTGATAGCGTTGACATACATATATACTCCAGAAAAACTGTATTCAGTTGTGACTGATTTATTGTTTGGAAGTTAAATACATCAATATATCTATTTTAATATGTTTCATTACTGCAGATTTTCATGCAATCATCGTTAACAAAAAAAAAAGAAAAACAGAAAAGCTGACTCATGGAAATGTATTTCCCCTAGGTTCCCCATGATTCCCCTAGGTTCCCCATGATTCCCCTAGGTTCCCCATGATTCCCCTAGGTTCCCCATGATTCCCCCTAGGTTCCCCATGATTCCCCTAGGTTCCCCATGATTCCGACTATGTTCCCCATGATTTCTCCTAGGTTCCCCATGTTTTCCCCTAGGTTTCCCATGATTCCCCTTAGGTTTCCCATGATTCCCCCTAGGTTTCCCATGATTCCCCCTAGGTTCCCCATGATTCCCCCTAGGTTCTCCATGATTCGCCTTGGTTCACCATGATTCCACGAGGTTCCCCATGATTCCCCCTAGGTTCCCCTAGATTCCCCTAGGATTCCCTAGATGCCTCCTAGGTTCCCCATGATTACCCCGAGGTTCCCTATGTTTCCCCTAGGTTCCCTACGATTCCCGTAGGTTCCCCATGATTCCCCCTTGGTTCCCCATGATTCCCCCTTGGTTCCCCATGATTCCCCCTAGGTTCCCCATGATTCCCCCAAGTTCCCCATGATTCCCCCTAGGTTCCACATCTAACGTGTCCAAAATGAAGTAAATTGCCTAAACTGAACCAATTCATCGTAAGTCATGTATAAACACTACGTTGAATTTCCCGACATTATCCGTAAGTTCATTATGAACGCCTGAATGGTATTGGCGTGGTGCATCTCTCAAACATAATGATATACCCCCTCCCCACCTCGCGGTCCCACAAGGGCCCAGACGTATCACCAGTCTAGTTTAGTACCTCCATTACCGACATGTCTTCTGGTTCTTGTCTGCAACCAATTTGGCCAAATCGAGTTTCTAACAAACCGGCTGACGTCATCGGCTTTCCTATTTTCTCCCTCCCACCTTCCCTCCCTATCATCTCTCTCTTTCGCCCCCTCTCTCACTCGCCCTCTGTCTCACTCGCCCTCTGTCTCGTTTTTTCTCCCTCACTCTCTCTCTCACTCCCTCTCTCTATCTCGTTATCCTACTCTCGCTCTCACACTCCCTCGCTCTCTCTCTCACACTCCCTTGCTCTCTCTCTATCTCTCTCTCGCTGTCTCTCTCTCTCGCTCTATAGCTCTCTTTATCTTGCTCTCGCTCTCTCGCGTGCGCTCTCCCTCTCGCTCTCTCTCTCATTCTTGCCCCCCTTTCTCTCTCGTTCTCGTTCTCTCTCTTTCTCTCTCTCTCTCGCTCTTTCTCTCACTCTCGTTCTCTCTCGCTCTCTGTCTCGCTCATGTTCCAGACACAATATAGAGACCATTATCAAAACAGATGTGCAAAGTTATCATTGCATTTTAAGTAGCATCGATTTGAGGACATTCAATAGTACAACAATGGGTAAGCTTAACGGTACGATTTAGTTACGTTGATGGTTTAACTTCAGAAACTTGGTGGTACAGCTTAGGAATGTTGATTGTACAGCTGAGCCACTTTAATGTAGGCAAAATAATTTTTAAAAATCAAAACCTTGTCAAAAGGATTTTCGGAAAAACACTCGTGAAATAATTAGTGAACCATGATCTTGCTCATCAAACATGTCGGTGAATGATCAAGACAGATTTCGACGGCATTTCTGGAGAAAAACAATTTGATTAGTGAATCACTAGGATATCCTATTCCTCTTGATCCACCTACACACACACTCACACCTTCCGAAGCACACACATACAGCAATCAGAAACCCCACCGGAAGAGGTCGAAGGTTTTCTCACAAAGTTTGATGTGACGTCAAAGTTCACCGGAAATCTGAGTCAAGGAAAAAAAATTACAGAAGTACGTTTTTTTTATTTTCCCGACCTTTGATCTTAACATTGGTTAATGAGAGTAATCTCCGAGACAGACGAGTGATAGACTATCAACTCAGGACCGTTTAATAGACCAAATCTATATTGAACTGCAATAATGGCTGGTTTGATGACATGCACGCCTGAAGTAACCCAGGCTGCGCTAAACGTGAGTTCTGTAACGAGATTTCAAAGTATTTGTCTTGAGATCGAGTAATCTGACAAATATAAAAAAAAACACACAAAAAAACACCAAGGCACACAAAGGCACACGAAGACACACGAAGACACACGAAGGCACACGAAGACACACGAAGGCACACGAAGACACATGGAGGCACACGAAGGCACACGAAGACACACGAGTTCTGTAACAAGATTTCAAAGTATTTGTCTTGAGATCAGGTAATCTCACAAATATCAAAAAAAAACACGAAGGCACACGAACCACAACAGACCCACGAACCATAACAGACCCACGAACCACAACAGACCCACGAACCGCAACAGACCCACGAACCGCAACAGACCCACGAACCACAACAGACCCACGAACCACAGGGCATAAATGTCAGTTTGGTACTGTCATCTGGAGCAGGACATCTGAATGTTTCCACGGGACGGGCCGTGCTACAGTCATACATACTCACCTGTGTGGAGTGGTTGTTTCCTCCTGATAGACGGGTCAGTCGGTTCCTGTTGTGTTCTATACGAGGCAGACGCCCATAAATTTTCAATTAAAAATGGGGGTTGAGATACACCGGGTAGTCCAGACAGTGTCGGCTCCCGGAGAAAGATAAAATGCGAGTGCAACAAGCATCGTTTTCCGGTTTTCCTGTTCAAGATTTAAATGTATGGCCTTAAAATGTAGAAAGCAAGAGTGGTACCTCTATGCTGTCCATACGTTGTAGCGAAAGTAGAAAGTAGAGATGGGGATCGTCTCTTTGAATACAAGAATAGATCTATTCCAGATAATCGAATTCCAACTTTAAGAAAAGATGATAATATAAGTTGATAAGATAATATTATTTTATTGATCCAAATAAATGGAAATGCATTTTTGATCACCTTGTAGGCCTACATATTCATTTCCAGCATACAGATCAATATCCTTACAAAGGATGATTATTTAGATTTTGTAATGGCCATGGGGGCACATCACTATAATGACTACTGCTTGACTAATTTTTTTCAAAGTGCAATCTTTCTGGAGTCGGTGAATAATAAACTATGATTGATCTCAGATGCTTGAGTTGTCCCCCTTCCCCCCAACTTCTCCCCCCACTTCCAGCCAGCGTAGATCTCTCTTCTCTTTCTCTGCCACGCGTCCTATAAATTGGCTCTGAGGGAGAAACCTTCAAATTTAATGGGGGAATATACACAACCTGAAACCAGACAAGGGAATATCTTAACCTACCATGCAGTGAGTCAAGAAGTTGAAATTAAAAACAACTTGTGAACCGGAAATAGATCCTTACCATAATTCCCTATGTAGCAATGCCACCAACTCATGTCACAATACCACCAACTCATGTCACAATACCACCAACTCATGTCACAATACCACCAACTCATGTCACAATACCACCAACTCATGTCACAATGCCACCAACTCATGTCACAATGCCACCAACTCATGTCACAATGCCACCAACTCATGTCACAATGCCACCAACTCATGTCACAATGCCACCAACTCATGTCACAATGCCACCAACTCATGTCACAATGCCACCAACTCATGTCACAATGCCACCAACTCATCCAAATGGGACAGATTTCACGAAATACAATTCCCGATAACTGCGCTAAATTATATACAAGAACAAAGAATGATCAACTTGGATTGATAGACAGGACAAAAGATTTTGACGTTTCGTCTTGTAGCCTTCATCGGAGAACAAGACGAAACGTCAAAATCTTTTGTCCTGTCTATCAATTCAAGTTGATCATACTCTGTTCTTATATTTCATTGACACAAC
Source organism: Omphiscola glabra (assembly GCA_964017045.1). Lineage (NCBI taxonomy): Eukaryota > Metazoa > Mollusca > Gastropoda > Lymnaeidae > Omphiscola > Omphiscola glabra. The sequence continues at coordinate 1,403,884 of OZ024796.1, read as the reverse complement.
TTGAATGCAGTCCATCAATGGACTACGATGAGTCGATTGTTTTGTCCTGTGATAAGAGTAAGTACGAGTAAGACTTCCGGGAGGTTGTCTGCAACACACTAGTCGCTCACAAATTTTTCTTCAAACAACTTTCTTCCTTTAATCATAACTGAATTATAATTATTGTCACATTTAATGAATGTCATTTAAAGAAACGCGTGTATTCAAGAATATTTTGAAAAGTAAAATGTTTAATTAACATTGGGGAAGCGCTGATGGAGACAAACATTTTGCTTAAAAATTAATGATAATGGCTGATCAGCTGTTATCGGTTGTTATGTGTTGTTATGTGTAGCAGACAGCCTACCGAAGGCTTACACATATCACGTGACGAAACAAGGAAGTGACTCATCGAAGTCCATTATCTTTTATTCGCTAAATGAGATGCCTTGAAATATCGCAAGTACGTTTGGTGCGTAAAATTATCTTTTGTTTTGCGGACATAGACATAGACATAGACTGTGTAATAAATATGCGGTGAACTAGGAGGTGGAACATTAGGATATTAAGTTAGTCCAGGGGCGAAGGTGTACCAGTGGTGGGAGGTGGTGGAGCTCTAATTGGGATTTTTATAAAATGCAGTTGGGAAGTTCACACATTGCCCCTGCCGTTGTATGGCGGTCTGTAACTAGTATTAAAATAATGTGTGATATGGTTAAAAAGAAAAACAATTCTAAATGGAATTTATGATATCGATAATTCCATTTAGGATGTATTTCTTCTCACATACACGTAAAACAATCCCAAATGGCGAATGAGACTTTAGAGCGACTTTTGAAAATCTGTTTTAACTTTGAAACAAAAGAAAAATGCTCTCAGGGGCTGAAAATATCTAAAGAATAAAGTTATGATGTTTGAAATATTCCGTTGGTGGACTACGAAGCATACAGATGTCTTAATACACAACAGACAGATGTCTGTGCGATAATTACATTAGTTCTTATATCGGAGTTGAAATAAGATTGACACGATTGAAGAGAGTTAAATATAAGACTGTAGTGATTGAAAAGAGTCAAATATAAGATTTTAGTGACTGAAGAGAGTTAAATATAAGGTTAAAGTGATTGAAGAGTGCTAAATATAAGATTGTAGTGATTGAAGAGCGTTAAATATAAAACTGTAGTGATTGAAGAGAGTTAAATATAAGAATGTAGTGATTGAAGAGAGTTAAACATAAGATTATAGTGATTGAAGAGAGTTAAATATAAGAATGTAGTGATTGAAGAGAGTTAAATATAAGACTGTAGTGATTGAAGAGAGTTAAATATAAGATTTTAGTGACTGAAGAGAGTTAAATATAAAATTATATTGATTGAAGAGAGTTAAATATAAGACTGTAGTGATTGAAGAGAGTTAAATATAAGAATGTATTGATTGAAGAGAGTTGCATTCAATCATAAAAGATTGGAAAATGTCTCCTCGTATAAGGTTGACTGATTTAATTCAAGAGAACTGGAAGATTGTGCCAGTGTTTTTTTCACCTTGAGCTCAGCTTTGCGCTCTCAGTTAATATTGCATCTGAAGATATAGACATGAGAGTCTCTCTGTTGACAAGGGACTTCTTATATGTTGTATTTTTTCTTGTCCAAACCGTAGATCAACAATTTTAGATAATTTCCCATACAATGAATGAATTGATATTTTTAAGAAATAGAGAGGGAAATAATAATCGTCCGCGGGGGGGGGGGGGGGGGTGTAGTTTTGTCTGGCAGTTGTAAAATTATTCTCGAGTCAACCTTGGCCTTAGAAAGCATCTGCTGAGGCCTGCCAAACACATTCAGTCACGTGCTGGTGCGACCTGGTCGACCTTGAGCGACGTAAACAAAGCGACCCAATCGTGGGCTCCTGAAACAGATGATCTACGTGCCAGGTCTATCCCATAATTTGACATCAATCTTATGGCGTCACGTGATCTTTCACCAAGCCGAGGTGCAAATACTTGATCATTTCTAAGGATGTTTGGGGGGGGGGGGGTCATGTCATGTCGTGTGGGTGGGGGGTGCGGGTCATGTCGATGGATGATTATCTTTCCCAATCCACAGTTACGGTGTCAGTCCCTTATTTATTATTGGGAGGAATAAACACAGATCATTGACTCAAATGATTGATTCACAAAATCACACCGGTTTGTCACAAAGATTTCGGGGCGCACTTTCTTGTAAAGTCCATTCAGTCATACATCACACGCGCATGTCACCTGTTTCTGATTCAGTTGCTTCTGGTTGGCGAAATAGAATGCCAACTAGTTTCAAGTCAAAACTCCCCGATCTGTCAACAACTGTTTACGGCTGCTGTCACGGCCAGGTTCATTAGGTTGGTTTCTTTTCCAAATAGGAGACGGAAGTTTGTGGTTTAATGAACGCACCCTTGGAAAATACGCCGTGAGGGAAATGCCCTTGTCTTAGGAAAAAAGAAATGAGACCTTAACAACAGGGAAGCAACAGGAACATGTGAAAAGCATGTTGTTTGGGGCTAGACATGTTGGACAAGAACTCAGCCGGTCATGTCGCGAGCTGTTGGAAAGGACAGCTGTGGGTTAGAGAGTAGGGTGACGTGGCGGAGACATAGTTTTGTTAATAATCCTATGTTTAGGAATTAATGGTTGTTAATGTTTGTGGGAAAGTATTGATGCTGAAAGTTTGAAATTAGAATGGTAGATAGCAAATAGTGATTAAGTGTGGAAAAATTTGCGTTTTTCATAGTGATAAAGTGGTCCGTTTTGAGATGCACTTTATGACATGGGGGAGGGGGGGGAATGTGTTTACTAATCCCTGCTAATCCACAGTGCTCTGAGTGTACACAGGCGCGTGTCGAAAGCTCCGAGACAGGTCTCTGCTAAGCACCGGACTTAACACACCAAGTAAAGTGGCTACGTCACTTCCACAAGAGGGGAGCACAGTTTGTGAGGATCAAACGTCATGCCAAAACCGGAAGTTCGTTGGTTGCCGGTCCGCAATGAGAGTTCTATGGGCGACGGCTCTGAAACTTGTAACAGCTTAGACTCCAGATATGACATCCATGAACTGAAATTACTCGTAAATATGCGTACCCTTCAACGGTCTCTTTTAGTTAGACATCCGGTGTGGGTTACAAAACTGAACGTCAATATAGTAACAGTGGTCAAGCACTGTAACAATGAGAACCTCTGCCCAGGTGCGCTGAAAACAACACGAAAAAATGGAAAGCTTACATAGCAGGTCAAGGCCAGTAATTACACATTTGTGACATTTGGGCTCTATTATTGTTTACATTTAGCACCTATGACGTAATTCTGTTATCATATTTGTAAATCAGTCATTGGTAGAAAAGGGAATTAGTTTAACAAAACATCCTCTTCTGGCGCGTCTTTTCGAATATCAAAGTACACAATTCTCTCGTACACAATTCTCTCGTACACAATTCCCTCGTACACAATTCTCTCGTACACAATTCTCTCGTACACAATTCTCTCGTACACAATTCTCTCGTACACAATTCTCTCGTACACAATTCTCTCGTACACAATTCTCTCGTACACGATTCTCTCGTACACGATTCTCTCGTACACAATTCTCTCGTACACAATTCTCTCGTACACAATTCTCTCGTACACAATTCTCTCGTACACAATTCTCTCGTACACAATTCTCTCGTACACAATTCTCTCGTACACAATTCTCTCGTACACAATTCTCTCGTACACAATTCTCTGTGTAACAAAGTCGTTAACGCTACCAGATGGCGCTCATTTCACTAAATAAAATTCCTAATAACCTCCCTAAATGAGTGGTATTTTCTTATGTTTCAGGGGAAAAGTTGGGGGTAATAGATATGCGGCGTAAAAGGAGGGGGGCATTTGAATATTAATTAGTACAGGGGGCGGGCACGTACCGTGGTTAAGGGTGAAGCAATAATTAGGATTGTAATAAAGAGTGCTACTTGAATGCATGATTTGTCCAGTAACTTAGTAGATGGGAAGTTCACGCATTGTGAACGCCATTGTTTTATTTTTGTGAGGGAGGGGGCAATAAATAGTTTTAAACATAATTAACTGAGTAGGTTGTTCTTGTTTTTTTATAAAAGGGATACTTATTGATTTCAGCACTGCCGAATTTTGGCCTTACGAATATTGCCTGGAGTCTTGAAAACTAGTATATCTTAACGCCTCTTAATGAAGTCACTGTAGTTTACATCAACCCAAACTTGTGGTCGTATTTCTCATTGACTTGATTCTTTACTTTCAGAATGTGCTTCTCATTGTCTTGATTCTTTACTTTCAGAATGGCAACAAAGATGAGGACATCCCAGTTAATCTGGGGCCCAGTGAGAAGACATCGTAAGTTAATCTTTTTGAATTGGCCCGTGGTCATACTCTTATACTTCTCATACTCTTATACTTCTCATATTCTTATTCTTCTCTTACTCTTATACTTCTCATATTCTTATACTTCTCATATTCTTATACTTCTCATACTCTTATACTTCTCATATTCTTATACTTCTCATACTCTTATACTTCTCACACTTTTATACTTCTCATACTCTTACACCACTCATATCGTTACACCACTCGTATCGTTACGCCACTCATACTCTCACTCAGTTTACTCATACTTTAAGACCTAACCAACCTTTATCTTACGCCCCTCTGTGTCTAGGTGTATCTTTTGATAATTTAAAAAAAAAATGTGTTGTAGTGATGGCGCAAAGCGTGTGATTTTCAAACTATCTTGTTTCCTCAGAGTCACGCCAAATGACTTTTAATTTCTATCGTATTTCCTCAGAGTCAAGCCAAAAGACTTTGAATTTCTATCGTATTTCCTCAGAGTCAAGCCAAATGACTTTGAATTTCTATCGTATTTCCTCAGAGTCAAGCCAAAAGACTTTGAATTTCTTCGAGTGATTGGTAAAGGTAGTTTTGGGAAAGTTTTATTAGCAAGACACAAGGCTGAAGATCGGGTGTACGCAGTTAAAGTTTTACAGGTGAGTAACTATACTATATTCCCTAGTGCACTATATGTGTAACTATACTATGATCCCTAGTGCACTATATGTGTAACCAGCCACGTTAGAAAGTACATATTTTCTTTTTTAATCAATTGATTATCCCCCCCCCCCCCCAAAAAAAAAAAGGCAACTTATAAGTCACACAATGAAATAATTGGATTTGGTTTGGCCTTTCAACAAGATTTGGGGAAATATAAAAAAAAAACACGTGGATGCAAAAGATATGTTTCTGTTAAATCCCAGATGAAGAATATATATTAAGTATTAGCGCATTCAGGATGTTAAGGTCAAAACTAGGGGGGGGGGAGAGACATTAACCATGCTTAATTTTTTTTAATGGTGATTTGGGGGGGGGGGGGGGGAGGTCCCGAAAATTTATAATCATATTAATGCATTTAATATTTAAAAATAAGATTATTGTTAATTTGTTTCGTAGTTTCCATCTATCCTTTAGGAAGAATCTTTAGCAAGGGATTTTTAAAAAATGAGCACTGAAAAAGTTGAATAAACTTACAAGGTCCCATTGCCAACCTTACAAGTGTCCACTGTCAACCTTATAAGTTCCCACTGCCAACCTTACAAGTTCCCGCTGCCAAACTTACAAGTTCCCACTGCCTACCTTACAAGTTCCCACTGCCAACCTTACAAGTTCCCACTGCCAACCTTACAAGTTCCCACTGCTGACTTTACAAATTCTCACTGCCAACCTTACAAGTTCCCACTGCCAACATTACAAGTTCCCACTGCCAACCTTACAAGTTCCCACTGCCAACTTTACAAGTTCCCACTGCTGACCTTACAAGTTCCCACTGCTGACCTTACAAGTTCCCACTGCCAACCTTACAAGTTCCCACTGCCAACCTTACAAGTTCCCACTGCCAACCTTAAAAGTTCCCACTGCCAACCTTACAAGTTCCCACTGCTGACCTTACAAGTTCCCACTGCCAACATTTATATTTGTAGGGCGCTGTATTTTCTTTGAACCATGATAGTGTGAGCTCTCAGACCAGGTTATTGATTCCTGTTCCAAATGGTTTGTGTTACAGAAACAAGCCATCATGAAGAGGAACGAGGCCAAACACATAATGGCCGAGAGGAATGTCCTCCTGAAGAACGTCAAGCATCCATTCCTAGTAGGACTCCATTACAGCTTCCAGACGCCAGACAAACTTTACTTCGTCTTAGATTATGTCAATGGCGGAGAGGTAGGCTCACATTTCCTCTCCTCCTCCAATCTCCCGCTCTCTCTGCCCTCTCTTCACGTGACTCTCTTTCTCTATCTCTCTCTCTTTGCCCCATCTCTGTTTCCCCTTTCTCTTTCTCTTGCTCTCAATCTCTCTCTCTCAATCTTTCTCATTCTCCCATCTTTCTATCACTCTCCTGCTATGGATCTCTTTCACTTATCTCTATTTCTCACTCTCGCCTTTCTTTCTCTCTCTCACCTTTCTCTCTCTGTCTCTCTCTGACCCTCTCTGACCTTTCTCACCTTTCTCTCTCTCGCCTCCCACCTCTCTCTCTCTCTTTCTCTCTCTTTCTGACTCCCCCTTCCATGTGCCTCTCTCTCTCTCTAACTAAAAGCATCTCAGCTACTCTTCCATCTCTCTGTTACTCTATTTTTGTGCACTTATTTTTTTTTTTAAATTCCTTCCTTTCCCTTGAAATCCCTTCCACTTGGCTTTCCCTTCCACTTGGCTTTCCCTTCCACTTGGCTTTCCCTTCCACTTGGCTTTCCCTTCCACTTGGCTTTCCCTTCCACTTGACTTTCCCTTCCACTTGGCTTTCTCTTCCACTTGGCATTCTCTTCCACTTGGCTTTCTCTTCCACTTGGCTTTCTCTTCCACTTGGCTTTCTCTTCCACTCGGCTTTCTCTTCCACTCGGCTTTCCCTTCCACTCGGCTTTCCCTTCCACTCGGCTTTGCGTGTATTCGAAATCTTGCCCATGTCTTCCTCACTTTAATTTTTTCCCTCATCTTGGGTCCAAAAAAAATGTCCTTCATATTGCTGACCGTATGACCTTCACATTTCTGACCTTATGACATTCCCATTTCTGACCTTATGACCTTCATATTTCTGACCTTATGCTCCCACATCGATATGTTCAGTTCTTCTTAAAATAAAATAACTTAGAGATCCTCAATGTTGAATTTGGCGACCCTTGGTGAAATCACGTGACTTAGGGGCAGTTCAAATTAAAAAGACTTTTCGGTTCAGCCTCTTTGCAAAATCTTCGCATCAGATAATTCTTCAGGAACTATGGTACAGATAATTACAGATAACAATCTGTGCCAAGCAGCCTAATAAATGCATCCAGGAATAAATAAACGATACCTTCTATGGAATTGTGGTCTAATTTGTGGTGTGTTTTGTGGTCTAATAATAAATCTACACTTTTATTCTCTGGGAGAAAATCATCCATCACGTCTTTACTAGACTTAAAATTATTTTTAAAAAGTAATATTTTCAAAATAAACAAATATGTTCCCATACTTTCCTACTTGTGTCACGGTCACTGTCATTGTCACGGTCACTGTCAATGTCACTGGCATTGTCACGGTCACTGTCATTGTCACTATCATTGCCACTGTCATGGTCATATTTCAAACTATTTTCTTCCAGCTTTTCTTCCATTTACAACGAGAACGCTACTTCGCGGAGCACAGGGCCAAGTTCTATGCAGCTGAGATGGCCAGTGCTCTTGGATATCTGCATTCACTTAACATTATTTACAGGTGAGTAGACTCTAAATGTGACCCTGGTTGTAGGAGAGTTAATTAAGTACTCTCGAGAACAAGGCGTGCCGAAGGTCACGCTCACTTTACTTTAAGGCAAAAATCAACCAGACAAATTCTGAGTCTGATCCTGTTATGTAAATGTCATTTTTGTTTATTTTTGTTCTTAACATGTTATAAAAAGATGTTAGAAGCGTTCTGCTTAGATCACTGCCATTAAACAGCAACCAAGGGGGGGTAACGCTTGGCGACAACAAGAGGGGTAACGCTTGGCGACAACAAGGGGGGGTAACGCTCGGCGACAACAAGGGGGAGGTGGTGGTTACACTGAGCAGCAGCAAAGAGGGGGGGGGGGGATTAATCAAAACGTGTGGTGATACCTGCAGACATGTGGCGTAATGGTATGATGATGATGCACCACGTCGTCAAGGAAGTCCCGTATGTTAACTGTCACAGCAACTGATGACACTGACTTTGAGCTGCTTACAGAAAGTACACAACTCTGTTTCTTTAACTTGGTAACATGTGTCATTTAAAAAAAAAAAGTAAATTCTCCCTTTTCAACCTTGAATATTGGTTTCGAGCGTTCTCAAACTGTATCGGTCTGATCGTTAAATGGTTTGTTTTCCCCCGGCCCCTTTCATGAGGAAAATGCAAAATAATGGGTAAAATAAGCAGTTCATAAGCGTCAGTCACTGCACAACAATCATACACGCACCAATCGTTTTGATTGGTGTCTGTTGCATATTTTTATATTTATATTAACCTATTGTGAAAACAAAATAGACCAGGTTCAGAATTTTATCGATGACCAGAAATAACCCGTAGAAAACCACGGGGGTTGGGGGGGGGGGGGCGCCAAACCACGCAGGGCGTCCATCTCCCCAAACACCTCCCCTCCTTTCGCTCCGGAGATTTCAGCACCCTCGATTTATACTCCCCTATCCTCCGCTCTTTTCCGATCACAATGAGACACCTTTTCATCTGCAAAAAGAAAAGTTTCAAAAGCTAAATTTCTGTTTGCCTGCGATAATCAGGTGAAGACTTTGAAATATTTGCGAAATGGATGAGACGTTTCAATCCTGGAATGTTGATAAGTTTCAATCCTGGAATGTTGATAAGTTTCAATCCTGGAATGTTGATAAGTTTCAATCCTGGAATGTTGATAAGTTTCAATCCTGGAATGTTGATAAGTTTCAATCCTGGAATGTTGATAAGTTTCAATCCTGGAATGTTGATAAGTTTCAATCCTGGAATGTTGATAAGTTTCAATCCTGGAATGTTGATAAGTTTCAATCCTGGAATGTTGATAAGTTTCAATCCTGGAATGTTGATAAGTTTCAATCCTGGAATGTTGATAAGTTTCAATCCTGGAATGTTGATAAGTTTCAATCCTGGAATGTTGATAAGTTTCAATCCTGGAATGTTGATAAGTTTCAATCCTGGAATGTTGATAAGTTTCAATCCTGGAATGTTGATAATTTTCAATCCTGGAATGTTGATAAGTTTCAATCCTGGAATGTTGATAAGTTTCAATCCTGGAATGTTGATAAGTTGCAATCCTGGAATGTTGATAAGTTTCAATCCTGGAATGTTGATAAGTTTCAATCCTGGAATGTTGATAAGTTTCAATCCTGGAATGTTAAGTTTCAATCCTGGAATGTTGATAAGTTTCAATCCTGGAATGTTGATAAGTTTCAATCCTGGAATGTTGATAAGTTTCAATCCTGGAATGTTGCCGGAGTTTGCCTTGAATCGGGTCTTTGGTGATGCTCTGGAATTTCTATTTTTAGTCTAAAACTAATTATGAAAAAGTTATAGAGCTAACACTGCCCCAACATGTTGTTTTATTACAACTTTTCGAACGTGTTCCTGTCACGCTAGTAATTGGGTTGCCAGGCTGGCGCTGTTAGTGTCAGATGAGCGCCTAGTTTTCTAAACTTTCGTACTTTTGACGCAAAAACCTGGCTTGTCTGGCCTGTTCTTATGAATAAATGAATCAATAAATATATATGTGTACGTGGGTGTGTGCGACGTTGAAGTAAACAGAGCAAATTTTGCGTAGATATCATGCAGAAGTGCAGATCGGAATCAGGCGTCGCTATGTGCACCTAACTTATTGGACCTATCATCATGTTGTCCTCTGCACTAATAAACATTTAAGTCGTGATTTTATTTTAACAGGTCTGGCCCCAGGGGTATAAATGACGTCACAGACGTAGATGTCGCTCCGGGCGTTTTGAGATATAAATAATGGTGTTTTTGTGACGGGTATTTGCAAATGATCAAATGTTGAAGAAATTTAATGCGGAAATGTATCAACTAGGCTTTTGAATGTGAGGGATAATATGTTTTTGTTTTGGAAATGAGCAGTTTAAAAAAAAAAACCAAAGAAACATGTTCTTGTCCTTTTAAAACTTAAGAAAAAAATATTAAGTTTTGATTGGTGGATAATCTCGCGAGTTTTTTTTTAATGCAGAAATGAGATCCGGGAAAACAATAACATAAACATGACAATAATTAACCAATGGAAAATTTTCTTTAAATAGATATTACGTCATTGTACAAGGCGTAGTTAGCGGATGGAAAGGTGGGGGGGGGGTGTTTTTTAAGGCGTGTCGGTTGACGTGATGAATGAAGATTAATTCGCTCAACTAAAGTACACCATGTGAAGAAGCCAACTGTTGACACACTTGATGAGCTAGGGCCAAATATCTATCTGTCGTGTAGTCTGTAGCTTCATTGATGAAACCAATCTGTCACGTAGTCTGTAGCTTCATTGATGAAACCAATCTGTCACGTAGTCTGTAGCTTCATTGATGAAAGCAATCTGTCACGTAGACTGTAGCTTCACTGATTGAACCAATCTGTCATGTAGTCTGTAGCTTCATTGATGAAACCAAACTCAGTCAAGTTGTCCCACTCTCCACCCCACCCACCTCCTATGGTTGCAGTAGCAAAAGTAGCTGACGTCATCTTTGAGTGTGATATACCTCTTTCTCCGTAGTCCATCTTATTTATAACCGCTCATTAATTTATATAAAGTCCCCAAAGTTCACATACTTGTAGTGCAAAAGTCCCCAAAGTTCACATAAGTGTAGTGCAAAGGTCCCAAAAGTTCACATTAGTGTAGTGCAAAGGTCCCCAAAGTTCACATAAGTGTAGTGCAAAAGTCCCCAAAGTTCACATAAGTGTAGTGCAAAAGTCCCCAAAGATCACATTAGTGTAGTGCAAAAGTCCCCAAAGATCACATTAGTGTAGTGCAAGGATTCATTTCACGTCATCTCACCGTGGCACGTTAATTTGTGTAAAGAAGTGACGCAGGTCCAGTTACCTGGACCTTCAGTTATTTAACGTCAAAGTCCTTTACGCTACCAACGGGGATTGGTTGAATTTTAACTCTGGAAGATCCCCATTGGCTCCAGGCATGGTCCGAATTATCATGCATGACTGCACATTGACCATTACCAACTACCTTGAATATTTCCTACTACCTTAACCATTACCTACTACCTTGAGCATTATCTACTACCTTGACCATTACCTATACATTGACAATTACCTACTACATTGACAATTACATACTACTTTGATCATTACGTACTACCTAGGGTATTACCTGCAATAAACTTTTAAAGAGTATAACACTTAAACTAAATAGTAAGACACAGTGCATATTTGACTAAAAGTTTGGGTTGGCTGTTGAAAACTAACTTAAAATTTGAAGACGTTGCTTACCGTGGTTACATAAATGTAAGACACTTTCACCCTGCGTCCAACTGCACTATTTTGAACGTGTTAAGGCGCCCCCACCCCCAGCCAGTTCAAATGAAGTATTCACTAAAGTCAGTGAATTTCTTCCCGGTTTAAGATTTTCAATCACTTTTTTTTAGGATCCTTAACAAAGCAACGAATAATAATAATAAAAAAAATAATGGATGAACAACTGGACGCACACAAATGAACGCCACCAAATATTGGCGCCCTGGACACACGCATAGTTTGAAATCTTTGCGGTCCACTCCCCCCCTCCCCGAGGTCTTTTGCAAATGAGGGTGCCATTTATTGTCGCCGATGTGAGTGTTGGAACAATGAAGTGGTTTGATTGCTCACTTGGTTTGCATGCCCCATCAATGTTGTTGACCGGGTCAGTGGCCGCACCGTCAGCGTCACGAGTTTTGGTGTTTTTCTTGGGAGACGCTAGAAATGGCGAACATTCTTTCACCAATTTGTCGTGTTACTTTTGAAACGTGCAGTTGCAACGTTCAGATTAAAATTCCAAAAATGTAAATGTATTCGGTGCGACTGTGAAATTAGTTTGCTCGAAACATTTTTCTAGACCCCTTCCCCCCAATCCCCCCCCCACACACACACCCATCCACAACCCGACCAAAAAAAATATGAAAAATGTGAATTCTATATATTAAAAGAAGAGACTCGTCTGCTTAAAAGTGTGGCAACACAAAATGAAACTGGTGTCACATAGGTCGAATGACTAAAGTTGTAAGACTAAACATATTTTGACTAAAGTTGTAAGACTAAACACATTTTGACTAAAGTTGTAAGACTAAACACATTTTGACTAAAGTTGTAAGACTAAACACATTTTGACTAAAGTTGTAAGACTAAACACATTTTGACTAAAGTTGTAAGACTAAACATATTTTGACTAAAGTTGTAAGACTAAACATATTTTGACTAAAGTTGTAAGACTAAACACATTTTGACTGGTCTTTGAAGGACAAATTAAAAGATTTGATGCCATATTTTATTTTGTACTAAAACGTCAAAGAGGTATTGGGGGGGGGGGGGTGCGTATTTCAACCTTTCAGACTTCAGTCGTCTAAAATCGGCGTTGATTTTTTCAACTTTATGAACGTTTCTAAAGACTCTCATCTATTTATATTCTCGGCACCCCACCTCCCTAATAGTGGCACCCTCCAGCCTCCAACCCATACTATCTCAGCAAGGGATACCTTAACTTCAAAAAATTATTTTTTAAAATGTTGTTGAGTTTATCGCATCCAGCTTTATATGTCTCGGTCAGGTGGTACGCTAGACATGACTGATATATGACGTACTTAGCCTCAATGACATGACTGATATATGACGTACTTAGCCTCAATGACATGACTGATATATGACGTACTTAGCCTCAATGACATGACTGATATATGACGTACTTAGCCTCAATGACATGACTGATATATGACGTACTTAGTCTCAATGACATGACTGATATATGACGTACTTAGCCTCAATGACATGACTGATATATGACGTACTTAGCATCAATGACATGACTGATATATGACGTACTTAGCCTCAATGACATGACTGATATATGACGAACTTAGCCTCAATGACATGACTGATATATGGTACATAACTTTGACTCAATGACATGACTGACATATGATTTATAACTTTGACTCAATGACATGACTGACATATGATTTATAACTTTGACTCAATGACATGACTGACATATGATACATAACTTTGACTCAACTTTTTAATCTTGCAACATTTGCTGCGTCCTCAATTAACCTATACGTCTGTTTGGCTGTTTTCATAGCTGTTTGGCTGTTTTCATAGCTGTTTGGCTGTTTTCATAGCTTGTTGGCTGTTTTGATACGTCCTTACTTCTTGTTGTTGTTAAGTATTATATATATTGCTTCTGGTGTGTCCTGCTTCCTTTTCGAAACCACCCCCCCCCCTCCGAAACTCCACATGTTTTATATTAATAATTCTGATAAAGAGCCATGTGTATGGTGTAGGGCTGTCTGTAGGACAGTCTGTAGGACATTCTGTAGGGCTGTCTGTAGGACAGTCTGTAGGGCTGTCTGTAGGACAGTCTGTAGGACTGTATGTAGGTCTGTCTGTAGGACAGTCTGTAGGACTATTGATTAACAGGCGGGCATGTATTATAGAAAAGGAGGAGTTAATTCTTTAAAAAAAAACAATCGGACTCACCGGGTATTTTCTTAAAATATCCGGACATGTATAAAAATGCACCTGGTTAAGCCCTGTAATATAAATCTAGATCTTTATCTATATATCTATATCTATATCTCTATATTTATATCTCTATAGCTGTATCTCTATATCTTTCGCCTCTAGTAGTAAACCAACATGCCATTACCTTTTGTTATTTATAGAAGTCCTTCCCTCTCCACCCTCTCCTGGTCTAAATATAAACACAGTGAAAACATCCTTAATTAATAACACAGGAGGAAGAAGAAAATGTTAGTTGGGCAGATTTATTTGGAGGAATGTGACCCACCACTGCCCCCCCTCCTCCCCCGACCTGGTAGGACAACATTCGTCAGCCCTGTCATCAGGCAGCCCTGTCATCAGACAGCCCTGTCGTCGCTGGCTGCGGTTCTCCAACATCCGAAATTTCTGACAGTTTGGGTCAAAAGGTCACGCGCTATTTCCGTTTCTGTGTGACAATAGTGGTAAACCGTTTCTAAAGTTCACCTGAATGTTTACAGCCACCATTATGAGGTGATAGATGGCGCTGGTGTGCAGGGGGGTTGGGGGTGGGAGGGGGTTGTTAGGAGGGGGAAGACTTACAGGTGTCATAAAACAACGGTCCAAGGGAGGGGGGGGGGAGCAGAAGTCAACATGAACTATTTCTAGTGTCGGCAGGCGTGAGATTGAGTTGCTCACGTGGTAGTGTATGAATGAAAAACGTCCTTGTCCACATTCTCTACTAGGTTTGTGAAGCTAAATTATGTCCCTTTTTTCTGCTTTTCCTTTTCAAATACATGCACGTCATGCTGTGTTGGGGAAACTGATTAACATAGAATGTAACTTCCTCTCTTATTTTTCTAAACTACCTTTAAATTATTTTCATCTTCAAATTAATAGCCGAAAATTTTCATATCTGATAATTGATTTAAACATCCTCCCAAGCTAATTTATGCCATTAGATCAGCGGTTCTCAACCTGTGGTTCGCGACCCCTTTGGAGGTCGCACGATCCTTTCCCAGGGGTCGCCATAGACCACCGGAAAACACATACACGCTACAGTTATGAAGTGACAACTAAACTAATTTTGTGGTTGGGGGTCGCCACAACATGAGGAACTGTATTAAAGGGTAGCGGCATTAGGAAGGTTGAGAACCACTGAATTATATCTTCTTTTACATATAAAAAAGTTTTTAAACAATGTCATATATTTTTTCTTCAACAGAGATCTCAAGCCTGAAAATATACTTCTTGATTCGACGGTGAGTCAAAAGAATGCATTAAAAAGTACATCGAAATGACGTCATGTAAAACAAGACGGGTCTTGACGACAGTGCTTCTCAAAATGTCTTACACAGACTTCACTTTATCCATTCCTTTCCAAAAATATTAATTTGCATACATTGTGGCAGCTGTGTGAGGGAGCCGGTTTGTGAGGGAGCCAGTGTGTGAGGGAGCCGGTGTGTGAGGGAGCCGTACATTGTGGCAGCGGTGTGAGGGAGCCGGTGTGTGAGGGAGCCTTACATTGTGGCAGCGGTGTGAGGGAGCCAGTGTGTGAGGGAGCTGGTGTGTGAGGGAGCCGGTGTGTGAGGGAGCCGTACATTGTGACAGCGTTGTGAGGGAGCCGTACATTGTGGCAGCGGTGTGAGGGAGCCGGTGTGTGAGGGAGCCGTACATTGTGGCAGCGGTGTGAGGGAGCCGTACATTGTGGCAGCGGTGTGAGGGAGCCGTACATTGTGGCAGTGGTGTGAGGGAGCCGTACATTGTGGCAGCGGTGTGAGGGAGCCGGTGTGTGAGGGAGCCGGTGTGTGTGGGAGCCGTACATTGTGGCAGCATTGTGAGGGAGCCGTACATTGTGGCAGCGGTGTGAGGGAGCCGGTGTGTGAGGGAGCCTTACATTGTGGCAGCGGTGTGAGGGAGCCAGTGTGTGAGGGAGCTGGTGTGTGAGGGAGCCGGTGTGTGAGGGAGCCGTACATTGTGACAGCGTTGTGAGGGAGCCGTACATTGTGGCAGCGGTGTGAGGGAGCCGGTGTGTGAGGGAGCCGTACATTGTGGCAGCGGTGTGAGGGAGCCGTACATTGTGGCAGCGGTGTGAGGGAGCCGTACATTGTGGCAGCGGTGTGAGGGAGCCGTACATTGTGGCAGCGGTGTGAGGGAGCCGGTGTGTGAGGGAGCCGGTGTGTGTGGGAGCCGTACATTGTGGCAGCATTGTGAGGGAGCCGTACATTGTGGCAGCGGTGTGAGGGAGCCGGTGTGTGAGGGAGCCGGTGTGTGAGGGAGCCGGTGTGTGAGGGAGCCGGTGTGTGAGGGAGCCGGTGTGTGAGGGAGCCGGTGTGTGAGGGAGCCGGTGTGTGAGGGAGCCGCTTCCGGTCCGTCTGAACAAACTTTTGACTATTCTACTGAAGAGATTTTTTAAAATATCAAAATAATAAAAACAATGTAAATAATAACAAAATCCAAATAATTGGAAAAAGAAATTGACGAATGGACAAATGTACGAGCTTAAAATCGAAGTCAATTTCTCGGTCATTATTAAGTCGCTAGGAGAGGGCGGAGCTATTACGCATATCGTCTGCAAGCCACATTAATGGATTTTCCAACAAGTACCAACTGTTTGTACCTTTATTGGTTTTGTGGTATATTTTAATTTGTGTTGGGTGGTATAAACCACACCAATAGTTTGAGAACCACTTGCAATCCAACATTCTCGGCTTACTTCACGTCTTTTTCACCGCCGCACCCCCCAATATTTAATCTTTAACTGCACCCCAACCTCCGACATCTATACACCCACCACCACTGCACCACAACCTCCCACATCTACACCCACCACCACTGCACCACAACCTCCCACATCTATACACCCACCACCACTGCACCACAACCTCCCACATCTATACACCCACCACCACTGCACCACAACCTCCCACATCTATACACCCACCACCACTGCACCACAACCTCCCACATCTATACACCCACCACCACTGCACCACAACCTCCCACATCTATACACCCACCACCACTGCACCACAACCTCCCACATCTATACACCCACCACCACTGCACCACAACCTCCCACATCTATACACCCACCACCACTGCACCACAGCTGGTGTACCCAATGGAATTTATATGTAAATAAAAGAGCATGCTATTATAGCCGGTGGTTAATTGCGTTCATGGATTATTGATTTGTTGATATGATACAGATGAAATAACCAGTCCATTCGATGATGAGATAACCAAACCATTCGATGATGAGATAACCAGTCCATTAGATGATGAGATAACCAGTCCATTCGATGATGAGATAACCAGTCCATTCGATGATGAGATAACCAGTCCATTAGATGATGAGATAACCAGTCCATTAGATGATGAGATAACCAGTCCATTAGATGATGAGATAACCAGTCCATTAGATGATGAGATAACCAGTCCATTCGATGATGAGATAACCAGTCCATTCGATGATGAGATAACCAGTCCATTCGATGATGAGATAACCAGTCCATTCGATGAGATAACCAGTCCATTAGATGATGAGATAACCAGTCCATTCGATGATGAGATAACCAGTCCATTCGATGATGAGATAACCAGTCCATTCGATGATGAGATAACCAGTCCATTAGATGAAGCCTCGTCAATGGTTAATGTTGTTCAACTATATTCATCTTCACACTTTTCATTACATCAAATACATGTACACCTGTAATACATTAAAGTACATCTTGTATTACATCAAATACATGTACACCTGTAATACATTAAAGTACATCTTGTATTACATGAAAGAAACGTTCGCTTTTTATTACATCAAATACATATGCAATCACGACCATTGCCTGCACAATCAACAATCACGACCATTGCCTGCAGTACAATCATGACCATTGCACCTGAAAGTGCAGGGTTGCTGGGCCCCCTACCAGGGCAGCGTTGCTGGGCCCACGCGTGACGGTCCTGCATCATATCCTCCAAATTAAAAAAAAAAAACTGGTTTGCAATCTAGATCTGTGGATTCTGACAAAAATAATTCTACTACAACCCCAGACCCAGACTGACTGATTGTTACAACGGACCAAATTTTGTAACACACTAAGCTTTGTAACCTACTCAATGTGTTATAAATATCATATGAATTATTTCATCATAAAATCAAGTGCTACCACACCAACTCAACCATTTAACAAATCTACTTAAGCCAATCAGAAGATATTATGCTAGAATATTATGTGTATGAACATTTACCATTTACTTTTCTATTGTTGTTCACAGGGTCATATTGTCCTCACCGACTTTGGCCTCTGCAAGGAGGGGATAGTAGGCCAGGGAACAACCTCCACGTTTTGTGGAACACCTGAGGTAAAAAAGGGGTGAGGGCGGGGGCAGTTTACTGCTGTGTTTTGTGTTGTCACCGATTGTTGTTCAAAGTCTGGCTCGTGATTGTCATGTGATGTCATGACGCCATAAATGACAACCCTGGTTTCTAGAAATAAGAAATGTAGCTGTGATGAACAACCCAGATTGTGTTTACATGGATGACATACCGTCAGGAAGAAAAGAAAGCGTTAATCGGATGGATGTAGGTCGTGTGCACATTTCTGTTGCATCAAAAGCAAGTGACGGGTGCATAATTCTTACACCGCAATGAATAAATGATAGATCTATGGTGACAAAGGTTGGGGTCACTGTAAAATTAACCCATCTTTACAACCAAACAAGCTGGTGCAGTATAAGTCCTCTGAGGACAACATTTGCATTGGGCCAGCTATGTAAATAGATACCTCCCACATCTATACCCCACCACATAGTACATAGTTGGTCTTTTTATCTAACGTAGTTCTGTGGACATTTGGTTCTAAACATTTGAGTTCAATTTGCTATTTTTATAATTATGTCAAGCTCTTTCGTACATATATGGTTTTGTATCCCTCACCAATAGCTGCATCTTAACTCTCTGTACCTCTACTCTCTGTAACTCTCTGTACCTCTACTCTCTGTACCTATACTCTCTGTACCTATACTCTCTGTACCTCTACTTTCTGTACCTCTACCCTCTGTACCTCTACCCTCTGTACCTCTACCCTCTGTACCTCTACCCTCTGTACCTCTACTCTCTGTACCTCTACTCTCTGTACCTCTACCCTCTGTACCTCTACTCTCCTTCATAAACTCATCTATCAAAAGTATTGCAGCTCTGCTTTAAAATTGCCCCCCTTCCCCTAAGTACGAGATAACACATTTGAATAGAACCAGCTCTTGTTATCCCCAATCAGCAAGACCAGTGGCGTATCTGGTAGGGATGCAAGTCAGTCGGGCGCTATCTGACCATAACCATTTTAGATACAGACGTGGTGCCTTCTTTCGGAATATGAACATATGAGATTATGTGAACGAAGACAGCTTTTCAAATGCTCGCTCCGCTGCAGTGGCTAATTTTAAACTTCACAAATAAAACACACATGAGAACAACTGACATTTTAAACATTGGAATTATAGCAAACTTGTAACTCAATTTTTCAAAGAATGTTGGAAGCACTGGTAACAGTGTTACTCATTTAGTGAAGCATTTAATATGCTCTTGTCTTGACCCATACTTGGGATCAGCTGATTCACATTGATTATGGTTCAGTAAAGATAGTCCGCCTACAACCTCCCCCCACCCCCAAACGTTCCACCGCTCCCACCTTTTCAAGTGACATTACGTTACAGGCAAAGCAACCTACACCAATCTCTTTCATAGGGGCATTGTAGTAACTTGCATATATTATATAACGCAAAGGGGGTAAGGTGTGGTTTATCATTATATTATATTGTGTAATATGAGATGGGGGTTTTGTGTGAAATTTTATATAGCATTTTTTTTTTTTTAATTACTTCAATTTTTTTTTCAAAATGTATGCTTTTCAAATTTACGAAATAAGCATATATTATTAAAAGCTAAAATGTATTTTTTTTTTGCTTACAATAATAAGAACATTTTAGTAAAACAAAAACTATACTAGCTTTTTACTTGAAAGTTACTAGTTTTTGCATTGATGCATTGTATTCGGTTTTATAGGCATAGGCATAGGGGGTGGTTGCTCATTGCTAGTAATTTTACATACTGGTATTAGTGTGGTAGGTCAATGGAAATGTTGTCTAGCGTTTTAAGGGGTCGGGGGTGGATAAACAAATTTTATACTTTTGTGTTATTTAGTATTTGCATGTCACTTCATTACTCCACACATTTTCAGAATATCGTTTTATCTCCATGCACTTTAATCCTTTCCTTTAAAAGATTGACCTTTAACCCGGATGCTGGCTATTTATGTACATCGTTTCATTTAAATAATTATTTAAAGTTGTCAGGGTTATTTCCAGTCTCCCGTAATGCTTTGCAAGATGTAACTCTGCCATAAAATATGTGTCAGGACTGTGCTACATTGTAAAGAGCTTAGGCTGGATTTTATAATGCTCTAATTTATTTCACATTCTTGCATAATGACCCCTTTTGAAGAGGATCTGCTGGCTGCTTAGTTGATTCTTTATCTTAAAAACTGTTAACCTCCCTCTCTTGACTTTTGCCTCGTTTGTTTAAATATATATATAAAGAACACCTCTTCAGATGATGTTTACAGTTCAAGCACAAAGTATTTTAATCTGAAAATTAACGTATCCGGAAATTTGATCGAAAGAAATTTGGTCGACGGAAAATTGATCGACGGAAATTTGATCGAACGGAAATTTGGTAGAATCTTTTTTTCAGTCAAGACGTTAAAATTTTCGTCAAATTTCTTTTTGAACGCATTATTTTGTTTTACTCACTGAAAAAAAGATTAGACCAAATTTCCGTTCGATCAAATTACCGTCGATCAATTTTCCGTCGACGAAATTTCTTTCGATCAAATTTCCGGTAACCGAAAGTTAATGAATTAAATTTTACTTAACTTCAAGTAAGAACTGATGTAAATGGAAAATTTGTTTTCATCCCATGCCCATATCCGTGGTCCGTATAGAAAGTAGAGTATAGTAATAGCAATAGAGTATAGAGCAAGCTTTTGTTGGTAGGAAAAGATAATTATATTAGCGTCTTAAAAAATGATACTAAGGGAAGGTCCTAGCAAAATTAAGACAAATAATATTTTCATTTGTTTCAATTTTTTGTCTGCACAAGTTCCTTTTGTTCAATTCAGTGATACTATCACCAGACTATAGGCCTACACTATAAACACTACAGTGTTATTTTATTTGTTAGCCACATGCTGTAGCATTCTAGGACTAAATGCCCTAATGAATAACGTTTTTTTTTCTTCTTAAACAGTATTTAGCTCCTGAAGTGTTACGTAAGAAGCCCTATGACAAAACTGTTGATTGGTGGTGTTTGGGTGCTGTACTCTATGAGATGTTGTATGGCCTGGTAAGTACATTTAGAATACACATTTTAAAAAAATCAGTAAAAGTGTACCAGTAATTGCTTGTCAGTCAGTCTTGGGGACAAATTTAGGGCCTACTGCTTGCACATTTTGGGTATCATGATCAATGCCCGTTTGACTGTTAAGGGCCTTAATACTTAACACAGTCTTGACCTCACAACATGATTTAAATGTGAACAAGGTTGCTGTCTAGAAGCCTTAGCGCCACTCCATGTTTTGCTATCTCTGACTATAATGGTATAGATTAAGAGCAGCATATTTATCTGTTTATACCTTGTTTGTCTGGCTCAATTACTTCCATTGTCTTTCAAAAATCTTGTGAAAGGATCATGCTACTTATAAGCAATATAGTCTTCAAAATTTCAAAGAACATTCTAAATCTATTGCTGGAGTAATACTGGTAAAATTAGTACCGATATACATTAGTGAGGGATAAATGTTCAAATTTGTTTTGTCTTTATTTCAGCCTCCCTTCTACAGTAGAGACACAGCTGAGATGTATGACAATATCCTATTCAAGCCACTAAGGTTACGCACAAATGTTTCATCAGCTGGAAGGTCCATTCTTGAAGGAGTGAGTTATTACAATATTTTGTTGATAAATTACTGGTACTTACCGTCCCTATATAGTTACTGACATGAAAAAGAAATGAAGAAAAGTAATTTTTTTCCTAATGCCTACTTTTAATATTATCACTGGACATTTGTTGGATGAGTTACATGTCTTTCCTCTGTCTAGTACTACTACCCCACTCATTGCAAATTTAGTTTATTTAAACAAAAATAACATTGTTTCATAACTAAATTATTGACTAGGTGATTATTCTTTGTGTTACAGCTGCTTCAAAAGGAGAAAGAGAATAGACTGGGAGCCAAGCGAGATTTCCAAGAAATCAAGAACCACGATTTTTTTTCAGACATTAACTGGCAAGATCTGTACGAAAAAAAAATCATGCCCCCATATAATCCTAATGTGGTAAGTTTGTAGAAAGTTACATACCTTACTGATTAGTTGTTTGAGTGCATATAATTTTATTGCTTGTAATTCATGTTGTGACATTCATTTCTTTTTAGTTAAGCTCCAAGCTAATATAGGGCTTGTTTTTTTAGGACTAACTCACAAGTTTAATTAATTAAAAAAATTTTTGATTGCAAGCTCTTGATAACTTTTTAGGCACTGATATTTTTTAAAATTTATCATTGACACTTATTATCATGAATTGTAAATGTCTATTTTATTCAGACTGATCACCTAGACCTTAAACATTTTGATCCAGAGTTTGTAAGAGAACCAGTACCAGGTAAACATTCTTAAATTATTAACTCAATTTCTGTACCGTAACAGGAATCTCAATCCATTTAAACATTATTATAAAATTAAACACTTAAGTATACTGGAAGTATAATTAAAGGCTTCTTAACTGTCTTCATTTACCTTTTTTAAGTTAAAAAAATATGTTATTACCTTTACTGTTATATAGGCCTATATAAAAAAATGTAACACTTTATAAAAAAAAGTTTATGGTTTAAACTTAAGAAGAAAAAATTTCAAAAGAGTCTCCATTTATTTTTTTTCAACAGCCTCCGTTGGCAGATCAGGGGGTCAGAGCAGCCGTCTTGTCAGTGCCAGTGTCATGGAGGCGGATGGAGTGTTTGCAGGATTCTCCTATGTGCCACCATCAGAAGATGCTTTTGGTTAAATCAACAACAACAAATGTCATTTGAACATGTCCTGAAAATTATCTGCTGAAATTTATTGATCATTTCAATTGCTGAAAACATGAAAGACAACCCGGCCCATTCTTTAGAATGAAGTTTGAAATACAACTATTCATAACATTGGTGAGAAAAATACTGTTTGCTCACAAATTGATTTTAAACCTTGACCAATTAATTTTTATGATATTTTGATGTAAAAAGTTTAGGACTTGTATATTATTGAGAAGGGAATTTTAAATTTTGGATGTACCAAAGAATATGCAGAAAGAACTTCTTTGGCAGCCGTTAAAACTGCAGGGCGAATTTTTGGCAGTGTTTTTAAAAAATGCAAAGCGCAATAATTAAGTTTCAAGCTCTTCCATATTTAAACTAAATTTTAAATTATTTTCAGTTAGCTTCCACCCACCACTTTTAGCTCCTAGATTTTATTTTATTCTTGTCTCTGCCAACTGATTCTTACCATGTTGTCTTTCGTTGACGTTTATTATGATGATGAGGCTGTAAATCATTTTTAAAGTTTGGGTGAGGATTTCTGTAAGTTATGAAGGGAGGGGGTGGGGAAAATAGTGTGAAAATATTTAGGACAATTAATTTGTTAATACGTGTATTAAAGACAAAAAATTATTAGGTGCAAAATAAAAATAAAATTTTTACCCTTTACATTTCAGAATTTCACTTTTAAGAAAATGTGACTTAATAAAAATATTTTAATAAATTGTGTAATGCTATATGCTCACAATAGATTAAAAAGTAAAAGGATGCTAATATGATGAGGAAGCAAGAATGATTTTTGATTTGACTAAATAAATTTAAAAGTACATATAAATGGATAAATGTTACTTATAATGTATAAACTGTGATGTGATGCCTCGTGACCAAGTTGCCATGGAGACATTGTGTTCAATTAATAACTATGATTACCACCAGTGCCCTTGACATTACCATATGTGAGCAAGTTTTAAATGTGTAAGACTTTATGATTAACGTAAATTTGGGTTGTGTGTTCACCGTTTCTTCTCTTGCCCTGTAACAGAATGTAACAGAATGTAATCATTTAGGTCATAAACTACCTTCGTAATTAAATTTTAATAATTAATATAAAAGGTGTTAAAAGTTTGAATTGTACAAATATATTTAAAAATGCAAGTATAATTCAATGACGCTCAATTTAATCCTTAATTTATTTCTAGTATTCTGGGTCTTCAATCTTCCCAGTTTTTGTGTGGTTTGTATTCTAGGTCTTCAATCTTCTCAGTTTTAGTGTGGTTAGTATTCTAGGTCTTCAATCTTCTCAGTTTTTGTGTGGTTAGTATTCTGGGTCTTCAATCTTCTCAGTTTTTGTGTGGTTAGTATTCTAGGTCTTCAATCTTCTCAGTTTTTGTGTGGTTAGTATTCTGGGTCTTCAATCTTCTCAGTTTTTGTGTGGTTAGTATTCTAGGTCTTCAATCTTCTCAGTTTTTGTGTGGTTAGTATTCTAGGTCTTCAATCTTCTCAGTTTTTGTGTGGTTAGTATTCTAGGTCTTCAATCTTCTCAGTTTTTGTGTGGTTAGTATTCTAGGTCTTCAATCTTCTCAGTTTTTGTGTGGTTAGTATTCTAGGTCTTCAATCTTCTCAGTTTTTGTGTGGTTAGTATTCTAGGTCTTCAATCTTCTCAGTTTTTGTGTGGTTAGTATTCTAGGTCTTCGATCTTCCCAGTTTTTGTGTGGTTAGTATTCTAGGTCTTCAATCTTCTCAGTTTTTGTGTGGTTAGTATTCTAGGTCTTCAATCTTCTCAGTTTTTGTGTAGTTAGTATTCTAGGTCTTCAATCTTCTCAGTTTTTGTGTGTTTTTTTTTCAAGTTTTTAGATGGCATTTTATTCTCATTCTTGAACATCTGAAAAATGTAGGACATTGGTACGTAACAAGATAATCAAAGAGGAATCTCTTTCTGGGAAATATGTCGATTGTCTTTGTATTTTTAGAGTTAACTTGATTTTCAGGATTGTTTAAAAACACTAGCTCAATCAGCTTAATGTATTTACAATTATTCCTTCAGTTAGAGATGTATACTGTGTCATCGTTTTTTTTAAAAAAAGCAGGTTATGACTTCATGGGTTATATCGCTACAAAAACTGATCCTTTATGTGGTTTTTTATAATTATTTCTGGGTTTTACAAAAAATTATTGTGATGGTGGCCTGTCAAAGATGACCTAATACAAAAGAGAAATTTAATTTAGGGAAAGCTAACTTAACAATCAATTATAACACTAACAGAATTTTAGAATATTAATCCAACAATGTCGAAAGACAGCTACAACATGATTATTTGAAGACAGCTACACTTATGGTATTTATAATGATTATTTAATCTGATCAACTTAGAAAATAAATGGGGCAAAAGTAAAGTAAAGGCCTTTTAATCCTTATTACAAGCTTTAAAAACCATTGTCCTTTGTGAGCTAAAGATATTACCTTCAGTCCATTGTGAACTAAAGATATTACCTTTAGTGTGAAGTAATATTTAAAAAACAACAACAAATGAATTCTGGTAATTCAGTTTTTCAAAAGCTATTACTGACAAAAATTGCCAGTGAATTGTACTGTTAATTGGTCCCTATCTGGTCGATATATCATCTTCCCTTTGCTTCACTATTTAGATAATAATTCTGGTATAGCGTAAGGTTTTATTTCTGTTGCTGTATAAATCTTATCTCTAACTATTCTAGTTCTTATTGCTGTAACTGGTGTGTTTGTGCGCCAAGTTCACGCCACTTTGTGTAAAGGAATGATTATGTACAAATACTACCGGTATATCATTTGGTCAGTGCACTGTGTTGATTTGAATTCATTTTGTAAATAGATTTAATTGCCATCGACCATTTGAGGAATATGTTGACGGCAGGATTTTATCATTTTTATCAATTTCTTTTTAAAAAGAAGAGCTAGTTATGTTTCACTTTGGTGCAAATGTGGAAATGCTTGATTCAAATGTTTCTACACGAGCTGTAATGTTGAACATATTACGGGGATGGTCTAGAGCTGTAATGTTGAACTTATTATGGGGATGGTCTACGCACAATAAGCAAATCACTGTTTTTGCCAGCATTTCCAAATTAATTTAAAATGGTATAAAAGGCAGGGCACAAATGAGGTGTGTGTTGTGTGCAGTGAACATGTCATTGAGTTACACAACAAAGTCAAAAGGCTGCAGCTATTTAATACTTCATGAACAATTTCATTTGACAAAGGCTTAAAATTAAATGCAGTTAATTTTTATAGAATTTCAGAACTATTATTTTTAAGTTCAGCGACTTTTCATGAAAATTCTTTGAGAAATTAAAACACATTTTCATGGATTTTTTAAAAATCTTATATTCTAAGTTAGATTGATTGCATTCATTTTTTTCCCACTGAATCTAAAATAACTGTGTAGCTAATGGAGGGTTTTTTTAGGTATTTATTTCATTTTTTTCATGAATTTTACCAAGAAGTTTGACAGCCATGTTTGAAATGCATTGAATAATTTCATAATTTATAAACAAAATTCTCTGAATAATCTTATAATATAAACAAAATTCATCATGTCTGAATGACAAACAAAATATTTTTAAAAAAACCATTAAGGTCAATGCTTAATTTATAATTGAGGTTTGTTACATGAACATTTCATTAACTCCTTAATTTTAATTAGTAGTAATAAAATTCACTAAATTTCATTCCAACAGCATTTTATGTACGGTATATAGAATGTGCATTTGTAGCCAAAACAATGTGAGAAAAGAGAAGGGCCAAGTAGGAAAAGTACTTATTTTTGTATAAGTGTATTTTTGCAGTTTTGAGAAAAATAAGTTTAAAGTTTTTAAATTCTTTTTTAAATACATTAAAAGCTGCCCGAGGTAACTGTATCAAACACTTGTAGCAACTTGTGGACATTTTTCATGAATGATATTTAAAAGAATGATTCAAGGGAAGTAATCAAATATTAAAGCCTGTTTTAACTCATTTTTGAAAAATTGTATCTCAAGTACTTTTTTTTACTGGGTCCTTCTTAGAGGCAGTGTACTTCTGAGTTATGACAATGTTAATCAATTGTATGATGTGCATTTCTGACATTCCTGTTTATATGTGATTGGATTTGATGGACCTTAATTAAATTCAATAACTAATTACCCAGTACCTATGTTGAGGTTTCAGGTGTGTATTGCAAATTCAAGTTCAAAGTAAAATGTGTGAGATGCATCTGCTGCCTTAGTTTATGAACATGCTTTAATGATTACATGGAACTATGATGATGTATTATGATAAGAAAAATACACTTTAAAAATTTTAAAAAATTAATATTTTTGTTTATTGTTATATTTGTTTGTTTCTTGACTTCAATGGATAATGACAATTATATTTCATAGCATATACAAATACCACAATGAGATGAGTTAAACCTGTTATAAATCTGCTTAGAATAAAAAAAAAAATCTTATCAAAGAGAACAAGAAAGGTAAACACCACATGACCAGATGTTGTAACAAAAGAGTTCTGCAACCCGTGTGCCGCACGATTATCCCAGGTGTGATGTGATAAGTGCACTGTAGGTCTAAACATAAGCTTGTACCTATGATAAAACCACTTTTACTAGAGGGAATATTGGTTAGTTGTCTATACCAAGCTGTCAAACTCTGTGATACCAGTAACAGAAAATTGACGATGTGTCCAACACAGAGATTTAATATGGAGCTACACAGTGTAATCTTATACTTTTTACAATTTCACACCATTATAAATCATAACTGTATTACAATATTTAGTATATTTTTTCTTGTTTTTATTTGCGGTGTACCATAGAATTATTGGAAAGGCCTTGGCGTTCCACTCTTGAAAGAACGTTGCTGAATTCTCATGTTAAATATCATTTTTCAAAATAATGAATTGGAATAATGAGGAGTAAAAAATTACTATCTGCAGCAAAACTGCTCTTAAAAATTGATTGACTTAAAATATCTTACATTCGTAATTACAGCATATGTTAAAGGGGCTGGACAGTATCACAGCATAAGTTAAGGGGGCTGGACAGTCCCACAGCATATGTTAAAGGGGCTGAACAGTCTCACAGCATATGTGAACAGAGCTAGACAGTCTCAAAGCATATGTTAAGGGGGCTGGACAGTCCCACAGCATATTTTAAAGGGGCTGGGCAGTCTCACAATCTCTTGCTGAGGAGATTGTCTTTATCAAGAGGTAACAAAAAGTCAGAGGCATCAGTTTCCCATGGCTTCAGCCTTCTAGAAAGCGTTGAAGGTGTCGGCTCAGCATTGGATGGCTGTACATTCAATGATCTCAAGCCTGGAATTGGTTTATTGCTCTGTAACAATTCAGCCAGATTTGCCAAACTGAGTGAACCTTCCATTTCTGTTTCATTAACAATAGGTGATCTCTTATGATCTTCACTTCCTTCATCCGAAGTAACACATGCATCCTCGCCATGCATTGTAGAGGTTTGGGTTAAACTAGCGGTGTTTCCAGCATTGCAATGACAACTGTTAACTTTTACAGGCTGAACATGTACCGCTTCCTGCAAATTATTTGGAGCTTCTGTTATATTTAAAGAGTAGGTCCTTTCAAGTGTTATATTTTCTGGGGGAAATAAAAGTAAAATTTAATAAATTTACTTGGCAGTAAGTTACCGGTAGCATTAACACTGCGTAATAAAAATTAGGAATATCTTACAAAGGAAAGTAGTATAAAACCAAGGTAATCTCATTTTTTGATAACTACGGAATGTGGATCTTAATACAAATGTCATTCACTAATTATAATCATATTCTAAACTGCTTAACTTAATAGAAATGTTTTCTTAAAGTAGGGTTTCTTCTGATACTTCTATATTAATTTGGAAATCCTTTATTATACGTGTCTCAGTTTACAGAAACTTTAATAACGGAAAAAAGTGTTTGAGCTACCATCATATATTATGTTACTGTTACATTTTTATTTTGTAAATTTGTTTTTCCTAAACATCTGATTAGTCCTTAAATTCACTAAGGTTCCTGGTGAAGTAACAGGTTGAATGTCACTGTGCTTGACTTTATAGAGTTTTTTTTCAATTGGCATCTACATACCCCCACTAAAATGAATTTTAAACACTTTTAGCACAAAGGGAAAGGACTTACTATGTGATAATCAAGGGGACATAAACACTGCCACAAATCTAAAATAATGAATGCAATTCAAGTACAATCCTAACATTTAATATAATAAATGGTATTATCTGAAATTTCTGCTATTAATGTTATCTATTACACAAATGTGCAGTATGTCTTAAGTTGCATATGTTTAATAAAATTAAAAGAGGTCGCTGCTAGTCAATAATACTTGGGAAACATTTCTCATTCATTTAGAATTTTACATACCATTTTGTTTATGTTTCTTTGTCTTGGAAGAATTTTTGCTCTTCCACAAAATATATTGTTCATAATCCATTTTGGCTACATTCCTGGAGGAAGATGTTTTATTTAAGTTAAACACTTTTATTTATAAAACATTTAATCTCATAAATAAAAAACTGCACAACATCATTCAAGTTCAAGTATTGGTAAAGTGGCCAGGTGCCACTTATAGAACAAGGTAACACTGGCTCTGAATGGCCAGGTGCCACTTATAGTAATAAGGTAACACAGGCTCTGAATGGCCAGGTGCCACTTATAGCAATAAGGTAACACAGGCTCTGAATGGCCAGGTGCCACTTATAGTAATAAGGTAACACAGGCTCTGAATGGCCAGGTACCACTTATAGTAATAAGGTAACTCAGGCTCCGAGTATCACTTTGAAAGCTGTCTGTAAGCCCTATGCTATACAATAACACATACGCACCCACCAAAGTTAAAAGTAAAACAACACTGTTTCATCAATAAATTACATATGATATGGGCTATTCCCTATAAATATAAGGATAATTTATTATTTTGACACCCCTGAGATTGGCGACTATCTCACAGCCCTGATAATAAGTCAAATAAGTTAGACACTTGTAAATGACAATCTTAATGTTTTACATATAAATAAAGTTGAGTTTGAAATACTAGTGTCACAATTTTCACAGAGATACAGGTGGATATTCATAATTAAAATGAAAAATGTCTTCACAACTGCCATTTCCTATTTATAATGCTATATTATTCAGTAAATACCTTTAAACAGATGTGTAATATTTTAATATATACCACCATCCATGATGGAGCATACGTCACTTGTGTCATGACCATTTTTTAAATAGGTAGTAAATAATAATGAGTTAATAAGTTAATTTGAAAATATTTAGACAACTAATAATTTATTTTAATATTTAAAGTAAACTAATTCATACTTATTGAAGAAGAATACTTTTGCCCGAACAATTTCAGGAGCCATCTGTGCTGACTCAATCGACTTTGAAATCACACTCCAGCCTGCTTGGAAACTATCATTGTGGTCAAAATTAAAAGTCTCAAACATCAAAAAGGTTGCTTCCTCCATTGAAAAAATGTATTTCATAAATAAGCTGCAAAGTAAAGGCAATATTGTTCAGTTAATTATTTAACCTTTTCCTGACAAGCAATACTGTTGGTGCTGCAAAGTAAAAAGGGATTTTAAAATTTTCTGTTGAAGGTCTTTGGATGCAGGGAACAAGAAAATTGCATTATCAGAGCGGATAAAGCAGGGCATTGTTTTCAAGATGTTTGTTTGCATTCCAGTGGCTATTTTGGCACATTTTCTGAGAATATTTGAAGTTACAGAGTGAAAACTGTCATTTTAGTTGTAGTGAACTTAATGTAAACAATGTTTATGCATTTTGCTGTTTTTTTTTTAAGTTTTAGAATTTGGACTGTCTCCAGGATTACTTTTACTTTATACTAGGTCTACCATAAAAAGAGGACACTCAAAATTTTCATCAAATCATGTTACCAACCCACTGTGAAGTGTTGTACAAATAAATGTAAAGTTAAACTACCTAATATGTTCTTGTAAATAGTTTCAACCATAATCTTGTATTAAGTGAGTGTTTAGAAAACATAACATTACACTGACCGATTTTTGCATGCAATATCAGAATCAAGTAAAATTGTTTTTTATAAGTGACAACTGCAGTCAATTGATTTATAGCTGTGATGGTGCGTCATGTGTATAGGATTCTCTCCCTTTTCTTTATGCTTCTGTTGTTACTTGTACTAGAGTTAACTAGTACGACAATATTTAAAGTTTTCGGAAAATGGATACCGGTAAAGTATTGTATTGCATTGATCTTCTGACAACTTTTAGATTTTGTTTTTGGTGGAACCTGAAATGAAGTGTGTAAAAGTGTATTCAATGACACTGTAAGTTGGGTTTTCATTATTTTGTATTGTTTTTCTTCATTTTTACATTTTTCTTGACCACAGTGTGTAACTGTAGCAGCACATGTGTTTTAGTTCAGGGAAACGAGCATGTACCAGCTGAAATAATGCCTGAAAGGGGGTGACCGCAGGTCATTGACACTTTGTGTCAAACATCTAGGTCTAGATGGATAGAATAAAGTAAAGTAGTTTCACTTGCAACTAAATTTATGTACTGGCTTAAATTATTTCATTAAATTTGAATGTTTTTTACGCTTTTCTTTTAATAAGTTGAATTTGAAATTTTCTTTTCATGGCTGCCATCTTGGTTGTCATGACCCACGTGACCCCGTGGCAAACACGAAGGCGTCTGTGATAAACGTCATGGTGCAGATAGAGGGATAATTAAGTCTTTAAAAATTTATATTATTGTTTTTAGATTTTAGTTTTAGAATGGTCAATTCATAGTATTGGTGCCATGATGTCATTTCATGTTTTTTTGTAAAGTTGTTGTAACTAGAGTTAAATTTTCCTTAATATTACGATGGAATGTTTTGAATTAAAATTTTATTGGTTGGTTAATTATAATTTTAAAATTTCATTGGTTGGGTTATTATAATATTAAAATTTTTCAACCATATTTCAAAATGGGTTTGGTATAGTATTTTATTGATTTTCTGACTACTTTTGGATACTGGCATTTTTTTTGGTGGAACCTGAAATAAGCTTAAAGTGTGTAAAAAGTATATTCTATGAAACTGTAAGTTGGGATTTCATTATTTTATAATTGTTTAGCGTGTATACCAACTGAAATTACGCGAGGAAAGGGAGCCACCGCCGGTTGTTGATGCTTCTTGCTGCATTTGTAGAGGCAGAGGGATACATTACATCATTACAATAAAGTAGCAGTGAAATTTATGTACCAGCTGAATTAAGCGAGAAAAGGTCGTTGGCGCTTCTTGATGCATATCTAGACAGATTCAATAAAGTAGCTACGTTCACCACATAATTTATCTATCGACTGACATTTTTTCATTAAATTTTAGCGTTTTATCCCAAATTTTATCAGAAGTGAGTTATTTTATTTTTACACAGCCGCGATCTTGGTTGCCACGGCCCGTGAGAGTTCATGGGTCATGGCAGCCAAGATGGTGGCTGTGTGATACGTCATGGCACCAATTGTAGGTACTTCAGTAATAAAATAAAAAAATTAAAAATAATTTTTAAATATTACAGCTATTAAAGCAAATTTAAAATAAAAAAATGAAACCAGAATCAACATTTTAGCAATTTTTAAAGTGCGAGTTCGTTTGGTATAGACGAAACCTCCACAACTTGTGACCTCATTCCGCTGATCTTGCCATGCGCAATGACAATATAGTTTATAAAAGGCAACGCATCCCCCTCATTACTAAATTACTGTTTAGGACTATTTATTTTGAACTTTCAACTTTGGCACATGACTAAGTAATTAAAGCTTTGCCTAACCCAGTTGCCCTAACCAATGGTTAAATAGTTTTTGCACACTGCAAACTTTTATGAATGAAACTCTGTGGTAGTATATTACGGTATAACCATTGTGCAAGTGACTGTGAATGGCTGCCCATGACAACGTTTTGCACACAGCAAATTATGATAGATTATAATAAGGATTTTACCGGGATTTTTAACCTCAAATAAAGCTATTATTATTTAAGTAACATTTCAGTTCATTCTAAAACATAAGTTATCAAATATTTTGATGTAAATAGTGGTAATAATTAAATATTTCCCAAGTATCAGCATCTTCTTCCATTAAAAAGGGGGAGTGGCCCACGCCATGTCAAAATTAGGCTGAATTACCTTATGGTAATACAGGTTACTATGACAAGCGTAGCGATCGTAAGACATGACCTACATCAATGAAAATTGGCTCACATTCATTATACATATATATAAATATATAATTATAATGCTTTTCATGATTTAATATGAAAACCTAGTCTTTGAATTTCTTAAAAACATTTGAAGGAAAGATGCCTTATCTATGAATTTCTAAAACTAAGGTCAAGGTAAATCAAAAAAGACAAAACAGTATTTTGGAATGTAGGTCAAGATGTCCCCTAATGTGAACATGTGGAAGGATTCCACAATTTTATGACAAAATTGTCCTTTTATTAATGGAAAATACCCAATGTCCAAAAATTAAAAACTTGAATTCTTCTGCGCCGACGCCCATTTCCCATACACATTTTGAAGTAGTTTCGGTAATTTGATACTATTGGTGCCGTGATGTCTCACACGGCCACCGTCTTGGTTGCCGCGACCCGTAAAATTAAGAATAAAACGTTAAAATATAATGAACAAATTTCCTAAATTTTAAATGTATCACTAAACCTAACCTGAACCCTAAATTTATCCCAGTAATCTACCACTTGAGCGTCAGGAAAGAAAACATCCAGTTGTTCCGGTTTGAAATGGATTTTTTCTTGGCCGACGCTCAAGTGGTAGGTTACCATTGCCATTTATCCCAAATCTGGGTTTTGACCCCATCTGAATCATGGACATGGTTTTGAGCTATTGGAACCAGGGTTTTGCAAATGAGGTACCAATAGTAACAATTTCAATTAGCCGTAGTTTCCCTTGCTTTACTTTACCGGACGACATACCTACCAGTACCAGGCTTACCAGCCTACCAATTCCAGGCAATTATCTGTCAGTAAATATTCTGCATTTTCATTTACCGTTATTAATGTTCAATCTTATCATATAATAAGTTCAATACCGGGTATACAAATATTTAAAAATGCAATGCTCCCATACGCATACTCTTGTGTTTGACTCCTTTACTGCAGCATTAGGCCTATGCAGTATTCAGATACCTCAACATAGGCCCAAATAAAATAAAGGCAAATAAATGTTTTGAAACTCAATCCAAAATTTTAATTTAGTGCAGTAGCAGTCAGTAGCAGTAGAAAAAAAAGAAAGGGGTCAATAATTTGACATCGATTGTAAAAATAAGCAACAAACGCTTCGTTTACGTCAACAGCTAACTTAATAGCAGCGTGATATCCCAAAACTATTTCACTTGGAACCGATATATTTCAAAGTTAATGAGTTAATGAATGACTTTATTATTATGCACATTTTTCCATTTTAAGTTCACATACTTATACGCATGTTGAGGGGGTTGCTCTTGGTGAATTCAACTATTCGTGGTTTAGACACCTTTACTTTCTTAATATCATTTATCAATGCATGTTCAAATATTTGACATTTTCTCCTCTTTTCCCGTTTCCAGTGGTGTGGGGAGCAATTGCTTCTAATCTGACTTTGGAAGGGGGTTGATTTTGAATTTTTCTTAGGCAACAAAATTAATAATATGTGAAAGGAAAGTAGTTAAACACACAATTTTTTTAAAAAATCATTAAAATCAAACTTTTGTTGTTTTAGTTGCTAGGAAGGGCAAGGGGAAAAAAAGAGTAAATTATTTGTCTGGATCGGCTAGGGCTTGAAATTCCTATTCCAAAAATATGAAATAACACATGTTTTGACTGCACAGCCATTCAGACACCTACCCGAATTTTATATAAACTTTAAGGATTAAGACTAAAAATTATAAGCCTATTACAATTCATTTTTTAAATAATCACTTGATTTCATAATTTGATTTGCTGAAATATTTAAAGAATTCTTGAGATATTAGCGAAATTGTAATCGTTTGTCATCAAAATTATTATTGAATAGTCAACAATACACTAACAATTATTTCATTTTAATTTTGTGGGGTGGGCAAAGAAAGACTGATGGCTCTGGGTGCAGGTCTATTTAAGGGTGCAAAATTGTGCTTTGTTTGCATTTTAATAATGAAAATAATGGGTTTCAGAGTTGAAAGGGGTGGGGGCTTAAAAATTAATCAGGTTCCCCGGGCGCCAAACACTCTAGCTACGCCTCGGTTCAGTAGGGGATAAAGGCCCCTGACCCTTTCCATTACTCTGCCACGGTAGGCCTATATATTATTGTATACTATGCCATCACTACCATAATCCTATTTTTCCTATCGTATCAACTTTGTAACAGTATGGTATGGTTGATATGATGCTTTTTTTGGTCGAGATTTTAAATTTTAAGCACATCTTAGTTCAGTTGCCATATTGTGACAATAATGGAAGGGACATTTTGTGAGTGTGTGTGCGCGCGCGTGCGTGCGCGCGTGTGTGTCGGAGAGAGAAATAAAGAAAGAGAGAGGGGGGAGAGAGAAAGGGAGGGGTGTTAACATTGTTAAGAGTTAAGAGTTTAAACACTAATTCACGATAACTTAATGACATTCACATTTGTTGGGGTTAATTAAAAGAAATGTCTTTTGTTGATTTTTTGACGCTCTAACTTAATTGTGTGTTTCTTTCCCTTTCTCTCCTAAACCTTCTCTCCCTCCCTCCCTCCTCCAATGGATGACAATGACATAGTCATAAGGCATGAAGTCCGTAGGTGACGGAAGTGCTGTATTTAAATTTAAAGTCTTGATGGTTGGCGTTGGTCAGTGCATCACACTTGCGCAACGGATCAACTAATTAACACTAAATAATTAATTCACTCCCCACCTGCCCCCCCACCCCAAAAAAAAATTATAAAAAAATATTTTTAAAAAATAAATAAATATGTTTAACTTGAAGAAATTAAGAAATCTATTAAAACACTATATTTGACTTCCGTTCTTCGTTTGCCTTCATTTCTTATATAGTATCCAATCCACAATTAATCGGAATGTTTACATAATGAAAATATAATTTTTTACATTTGTAATAATGCATATTGCATAGTAACCCTTTCACACTTTCCCTCTACTCTATTGTAACTGTAGATTACAATACTTTTTAAGTATCGTTGTCAGATGCTTTTCACAAGTTGTCAAATAGGGTTGAATTGTAGTTTTAGTTTTACATCTTCATAATGCTTTTCGAGGTAAATAATAAAACTATAAGTTATAGTTATATAGTACTTATGCCACTAATAAACGTATAAGTATAAGTTATGGCTTTTATGAGACTTCTTTAGTAACTTCTTATTAAGTTAGTTAGTTAAGTTAGTCTTGTCTTAGACTCTTCTTACTTAACTTAGTGGTTATGACCTGGTTATGAATGTTAAAAAATCACTTAACTTTTAATTTAATTTACTTATAAATATAAGACTTATTAAGTATAAGGTAGGACGTAAAATTATTATGTAATTTTAAAATGATAAAATCAGTCGGAAGATAACACCTGTCTTTTCTTAATCTTAGTATTCTTAGTCATAGTCTTATGAAAACTATCTAATTTTTAAACTTTACAAAAAGAAAAAGGCCTTTTTAACTTAGTTAACTTAACTGTATTGCCTCAGAGCGAATTTCAATGAGTACTATGAGTATGAGTGTGAAGCTAAAATTACAGCTGGTCTTGGCTAGGCTAATGTGAAAAGATGTCACCATGGCTATGACGTCATTTGCGTGTTTTGTCCCTGGTTCCGATAGGGTCAAAACCCTGGTTCCAATAGGGTCAAAACCCAGGTTAGGGATAAGTTTAGGATTCAGGTTAGGTTTAGGGATAGATTTAGGGTTCAGGCTAGGTTTAGGGATAAATTTAGGACATAAGTTCGCGGGTCGCGACAACCAAGATAGCGGCCATGTTACAAAAAACTCTTCACATTTACCCTGGTCTTTACTAAGTCACTTTGCCAGCTCCTTAATTTCTTTAACTCAATCTACTCTTACAATAATTTTTTTTAAATGAATAGCCTACTGATTGAAGTTTTCTGACTACTCAGTAGTCTACTGAATACAAATCTCAATCATATTGTCATGTTGTGATATTAAATAAACGAAAGCAGAGGCCTACTTCACTACTACTCCAACAGAAAATGTTTTCTAGAATTTTCCTTGGACTTGGACCATTAAAATTAAAGCCTATAACTATAATATTTTTTTATAATTTCTTTGACATTTTAAATGTTTGCACAATTAAACAGATCCAAATTAAATAACTTTAAAACTTTTCTGAGCTGACAAAACTGAAGACTTCAAGCTCAATACACATAAGCTAATAATACTAGCAATTTGACAATAACTTATAAGGCATAATCAGATAAAGCACCATCCATAGAGATGGGACATAAATGTTTCAATCACAATCAATCAATGTGTGATAAAAGTGTCTAATGGTAAATTCAGACCATATGGGGCAGATGCCATAAAATGTGGGATGTGTTGGGGATGCTGAAAAATGACTTCAAATTTATAAAAATGCGTATATTTAAATTTAAGCCACTTTCCTATGATTATGATTTTTTAGGAAATTAGGAAGGCATGTACTAACAGCTTAGCCAATGAAGATCATTTAAAAGCAGCACACACATTCATGTTGATATGATGTTGTACAATACTCTTTATCTAATACCATAAATTAAGTTTTGACATACTATTGAAACATTTTATTCTGGAAACCTTAAACAATATTTATTAATATCCACATAAAAATAATATTTTTTTGCAGCCTATTCCTTATACCTTTTATGAGCCTGGAACAACATACTTTTGGGTCCACTTTGGACTTATTATACTAGGATTCATTGTTGCCTTGGCTACATTAATAGGACAGTGGATAAATCCAGCCCCTTATGGAAAACATGAGAGAAATGTGAGTTTATGTATAAAGTAAATGTAGGCAATCAGAGGAGGGAAAAAATAATTGAAGATTTAAACAAAAGTCTGCTTGAATTCTTCAGAATTGATGTTTCATTTAAATTTAATCTAATTTTTTTTTAAATTTAAAAGTAATTTCATTTTTTAAAACCAGAAATATTATTGATGTTATTGTTTTGAATCTCTCATTCAGGATGTTAACTGGGGTCTCAGGATGTTAACTGGGGTCTCAGGATGTTAACTGGGGTCTCAGGATGTTAACTGGGGTCTCAGGATGTTAACTGGGGTCTCAGGATGTTAACTGGGGTCTCAGGATGTTAACTGGGGTCTCAGGATGTTAACTGGGGTCTCAGGATGTTAACTGGGGTCTCAGGATGTTAACTGGGGTCCAATGATTCCACAGCGGCTTGGACACATATTATCAGATGCTGTTCCCGGTGTCTGGATGTTATTGTTTTGACTCTCTCATTCAGGATGTTAACTGGGGTCCAATGATTCCACAGCGGCTTGGACACATATTATCAGATGCTGTGCCCGGTGTCTTGATGTTTTCTTTGGTAATGTATTTTACTGTTCTTGTAGCTATTTGATTATTGAACTTATGAATCAAATTAATTGCCAGAAAACAATGGATGTCATGTGTAATTTGTAATGTGTATTGTCTCTTCTTTTTTCAGGTCTTTTTTTTATACAGCCCAAATGAGAGTGAAAAAGGGCCAATCAACTATGTTTTCTTTGGCTTCTTTCTTATTCATACTGTGCACAGGTAAGCCATAGACGGGGACCATCAAGATCAATGTTTTTAGTTTCCATGTTCATTGTCATAGGAAATGTATAAATTAATTTTTGTGTAGACAGTGAAGTACAGTTATATCTCAAAATATAATTTTATTGAATGATCTTTGATTTTTTTTATTGAAGTTTGATTTAATTACAGTCTCATCACAGTTAAACAGCTGTAACATAATATGATACATTTATAAATACAATCACATCACAGTTAGACAGCTGTAACACATAAGGCAAGAAGATAGCCACAATTAATTCCCTAAGTTGTTTGTCTCAGGGGTATTATACATCCACTGACTATGAGATACAAGAATCCTAAAGTTGCTTTAGGGTAAGTGCAACAGGATATTTTTGTTTGGACGATTATTATGAGCTTAATTTTTATTTTTAAAGATTGGGCTTTGTTTTAAGATCTATTTATATTTCTTTATGAATTCTAAACAAGTACAAATAATAAATACATAACATTTTCGGTAACATAGTCCAGACTGGTAAGACAGACCAGATTACCCATAATGCTTCTTTTTCCCAAGATTCTTAAACAACGGAATGAATAAACACACCCAAAATATTTTGTTGGTTCAAATGTTAAAACATAATTATTTTTGTAATGATAAGTATCAGATAAAAAGTATAATAAAACCATGATAAGTGTCAGATAAGAAGTATAATAAAACCATGATAAGTATCAGATAAGAAGTATAATAAAACCATGATAAGTATCAGATAAGAAGTATAATAATTTTTCAAAATATTTAGTTATAAAACCATATTAACCTGAAACCCACCTGAAGTTAATTTAGACTGCTTTGATCTTCACTTTTTTTCTACTATAGAATAACACTTGGTGGGGGCATTCCAAATGTTTTATATCACTGGCTGAATGCAAACCATATTGGTGTGGCCGGCTACCACAGCACGTATTATTAGTAAGTAAAAAAAGTAAATGCAAACATTTTATTCAGATCATTTTGTTAACTTACAGATTTCATTGATTCTACTTTTTATTTAACTGATGCAATGTTAAAGAAAGTTTTATTTCTTTAAGTTTTAAATTATGCCTATAACTATAAGAACATTTACCTGAGGATAGTGAAAATGATGTGCATAAAATAAATTTGTCTTGTTTGTTTGATCGGCTGTTTAATTTGAAGACTTTATTTATTATTTTTAGTGTAATTCAAATGGGGCTGAGTGAGTTTTATTATTATTCTTTTTCACATCTTTTCAAAGTAAAGAGGGTTTTTTAATAGCTTATTAAAATATGATTAGTGCAAATAAAAAGTTTATATTTATAGTTGTTAATGAGAGTGAATGATTTCTGCATTTCAGTGATCCCAGGTTTATTTTAGGTCTGCTGGTCTTTGTGCTTGGTTTCATTATCAACAGATGGGCAGATTGGAAGCTGCGTTCTCTGAGACACATTAAAGGTCACAGCACCACACATTTTATTCAGGGTGATGGTAGGCGGGGTATTAATTGTGTCTTCTTAATGAGAATTAAATGCATTTCATTTATTTAACCTGTAAGAATTTTCCTTTTGTACAAGAATTTATTTTATTGCATTGACCACTGGTCATTCCTGTGTTGCATGTTTTTTTTAAGTACATTAATGGCCTCACAGAAATTTATTTCAATGTTTAAAAGTGTTGATAATAACAATAAAATAGAAACTTCAAATTAGTTTTTTTTAAATGAATTTGAATGGATCTGTTATTGGCAGACTGACCAGGGTGCAATAACAAGTGGTGCCCAATAACAAGTGGTGCCCGATAACAAGTGGTGCCCGATAACAAGTGGTGCCCGATAACAAGTGGTGCCCGATAACAAGTGGTGCCCGATAACAAGTGGTGCCCGATAACAAGTGGTGCCCGATAACAAGGGGTGCCCGATAACAAGTGGTGCCCGATAACAAGTGGTGCCCGATAACAAGTGGTGCCCGATAACAAGTGGTGCCCGATAACAAGTAATGTCCGATAACAAGTGGTGCCTGATAAAAAGTGGTGCCCGATAACAAGTGGTGCCCGATAACAAGTGGTGCCCGATAACAAGTGGTGCCCGATAACAAGTGGTGCCAGATAACAAGGGGTGCCCGATAACAAGTGGTGCCCGATAACAAGTGGTGCCCGATAACAAGTGGTGCCCGATAACAAGTGGTGCCCAATAACAAGTGGTACCCAATAACAAGTGGGACCTCTTTATCCTTACTAGGTCACTTTTTTGCCCATAAAAACATAATTGCACTTTTCTCACAGAAGTATTTTTAAAAAAAACTGTATTTCTCTAATATATAAAGCTTAGTGTGACATTGTTGTTTTTGTTTTTTTGTATGTTTGTAAATGGATCAGTTGATCACAAGAAAACAAACAATGGATCAGTTGATCACAAGAAAACCAAACAATGGATCAGTTGATCACAAGAAAACCAAACAATGGATCAGTTGATCACAAGAAAACCAAACAATGGATCAGTTGATCACAAGAAAACCAAACAATGGATCAATTGATCACAAGAAAACCAAACAATGGATCAATTGATCACTAGAAAACCAAACAATGGATCGGAAACAAATTTGACATGGGCATTCCTCCTGACCTACAGATGGTTCCCTTCTGACCTTCAGATGGTTCCCACCTGACCTACAAATGGTTTCCCCCTGACCTGTAGATGGTTCCTGGAAATTGTGGTCATGATTCCCCTTATCTCAAAAGCTGTAATTTAAAAAATCTTTAAAATTTTTTTGTTACACACGTCTGCTATGTACCAACTTTATATAGCAGACGTGTGTTACAACTTTATATAGCAGACGTGTGTTACAACTTTATACAGTAGATGTGTGTTACAACTTTATATAGCATTTTGTTTTGATAGGTCTAGTACTAGTATTGAATTTATGATTACATAAAAGTAAAAGAGTCATTTTTTACAATTTATTTTTTAAAAACGATCTTTCTTCAATTTTCTGCATATATTGTCTAGAATGTTCAATTTTTAAAAAAGGGTTCTAAGATAATATGTCCTATTAATGTTTCTTTTGTTTCTATAAGTCTCTATGATTTTGTTTCTACTATAAGTCTCTATGATTTTGTTTCTATAAATCTCTATGATTTTGTTTCTATAAATCTCTATGATTTTGTTT
Organism: Omphiscola glabra; assembly: GCA_964017045.1. NCBI lineage: Eukaryota > Metazoa > Mollusca > Gastropoda > Lymnaeidae > Omphiscola > Omphiscola glabra. The sequence continues at coordinate 1,362,105 of OZ024796.1, read as the reverse complement.
CTATAAATCTCTATGATTTTCATCAAATGTTATTAAATTAGATTGAAAGATATTTCTGAAGTTTCTAGAAAGCTTCTAATGAGTCTAGAAGGTTCTCAAATGTATTATTGTTAAAAAAGTCAAAGCTGTACAAGAAGACTTGGGTTACAATGCTAGAATCCAAGTAAGCTGTTGCACCTTAGTTAAACTTGGTAAACAAACCTTTCATAATGCCTTTTAAAATATTTGTGGATTTCAAACTAGTAATATCCACTGGATTTCAAACTAATAATATCCACATCTTTTTGTGCAGGCGGGGCAGTAGGGGCTCTCAAATTTTAAATAAAATGCTCTTGTTGGCATTTTTCAACCGATTGCAAAGGTAACTTTTTTAAATAATTGTTTAACATATACCTAACCCAAAGATTATGTTCCATTGTGGCACCATGAGCCCCATAGTAAACATTATAAAGGCAACATCTTTGCAAATTCCTTCAGATTATAACTGGGATAAATTTTGAAATATTAACTTTAATATTTATCTGAATGATTTTTATAATGTCCCCTATCCTTGGGATAACTAATATGACCCCATTTGGTATTGGGATAAACGAACAAAGATTTGAGAATGGTGGATACTTTTTTTTTTTTATAAGACATCTTTAAATCATGCTTCTTGGTTATGTTCAGTTGGCCTATCAACTGAAACAAGTTTGCCCCACATTCAATGTTAACAAGAGTTATTATAGATCTGGCTTTTTATAGGTGACAACCACACATTTTGACATGGCCATAAATTTATTGTACTCTGATAACGCTTTAGAGAAATTTTTTAAAATACAAACCTGAGAAAAACCGGGTATTTTGACTAGTTCCTTAAATGAAGGATAGCATTGTGGTTATGGGTGATCCCATTTTTTTGGTCTCATGGCAAACAATATTTCTAGACTCAGTGAGACAGTTCTGTGGGGTTGCTGAGTGGTTGAAACTGAGTCCATCCCAAACTTGTGGACTGGAGTTCAATCCCCAGCAAAAGCCTAGACATGCTAAAACAACACAAGAACTCTGGGTGGATGGGACTCTTTAACCTTGGATGGCAACTTACCTAAGAGAAGGCAAACTCTGAAATTAAACCCAGTCCAATAGGTGCCAATGACATTGACACAATGAAAGTTCCAACAACTCCTGTGACGTGAAACGCATAAGAGCGCAGTGAGACGAAAGAAACACTGATGGTCATCTACTGCATCCTGGTCTATGTCCAGTCGTCTTGTCCAAATCTTGCCATTGGTCATCTATTGCATCCTGGTCTATGTCCAGTCGTCTTGACTCAGTCTTGCCATTGGAACAAATAGGCAAAGACGAAAGAATGAGGCTGAAGAATTGAGCAACTCTCCTTCACTAAACTAAAAATGAAATACAGCTCAATAAAAAATGAAAAATGTTTATGTAATCACTTATAATAATATTTAATGTCAAACTGGTATTTTGTTTCCTATAATCACATGATGGGGAAATATTTTGTTAATCACCATGATTGAGACTTAACACATTTAAATTGTTTTATAAATTGTATCATAACATTAATCTTTTCATTTCACAAAACACCTGTTACTATTCCGTTATCATAAAATGGCATATGAGGTTATGAGGCTAAATTTACTTAAGTGTGGGAAATTGTTATCATCATCCCCATTTCTTACACCATTTCCTAGACCATTTCTTACACCACTTCTTACACCATTCCCTACATCATTTGTGACATCATTTCTTACCCAATTTCTTAAATCATTTGTTACATCATTCCTTACACCATTTTTTTTACATAATTTCTTACCGTACGTCATTTCTTACCCAATTACATAAATCATTTGTTACAGCATTTCTTAGACATTTCTTACATCATTTATTCAACCATATAAGAATACAAAAATCAGGAAAAACTCTAAATTATTCCCCAAAAATTATATTTTTTAATTTTTTTACTTAAAATTACAAGTGGTCCACAAAATAGATACTTACTGTAACTTTTCTTTAATGAACTCTCTAGGCAGCAAGGGCTACTACATACCTTATGGAGGACTGTATGAACTTATCTCATGCCCAAACTACTTTGGAGAACTTGTTCAGTGGACCGGATGGTAAACGTTTTTTGGTTTTGGAAAGTTTTAAATCTTTTTGTTTTTAAATGAGAAAAGTTGATCTCATATTAATCGAGTTAATTTTCAAATTTTATTGCTATAAAAATAGGAAATGGCATCTGCGGGCCGTTGAGCTATAGTTCTTTATGCCCTCTCCAAAGCACCCCCCCCCCCCCCCAACCCCGAGTATTGGGATGCGATGCTAGATACTGTCTGTCTAGTTATCAACATGATAGATACTGTCTGTCTAGTTATCAAAATGATTGATACTGTCTAATCAACATGATAGATACTGTCTAATCAACATGATAGATACTGTCTAGTTATCAACATGATAGATACTGTCTAGCTATCAACATACATGACAGATAGAGTCTAATTATCAACATGATTGACAACGCCTGTGTTTGTTTTATCAGTACAAATCCATTGTGGCATTAGCAGATTAATCCTAAGTAATGTTTCAAATTAATTAATAATTAAATAGTGGAAATTTCTGGCCAATGGAAAACCTACTTTATAACTCACATTAGCATTTTTACATTGCTTTTGCTACATTCCATTATTTGTTTTTTCTTTACGATACAAGGACCCTAACTACTTGGTCACTAGCAGGAGTTGTCTGGACCTGCTTTTCTGCTGCTACATTTTTTGCCAGATCTCGCCATAACCATCAATGGTAAGTGATGTAATATTTCCTTTCACTTTCAGATCTCGCCATAACCATCAATGGTAAGTGATGCGAGGTTTCCTTTGAAAGTGTGTTTCATTAACATTAGAAAGTGGTTCTCCAACATTGCTTATTGAAGTAAAAATGAAATTTTAATCCAGGATTCTTTTCTATCTCCTAAAGGGCAGTGTGACTATGTATGTATGTATGTATTTACCAGTGTTGATTAAAATAAAATAGGGCAAAAGTAGTGTGATGTTATTTATGGATGACCCTTAAGTTTGAAACATGTTGCTAATATTAAAATTAAATAATGGACATGAATACTTTTAAATAAATTAAAGTTTGAACTGGGAAGTCAATGAACCAATGCTATTTTAATTTCAGGTACAAAGATCAGTTTCAGGATTACCCCCCAAACAGAAGAGCTCTGATACCATTTATATTCTAAAATATATTTTAATTATATAACGTTGCTCAGGGTATTAAACAAAATACGTTTCATTGTCTGTTCAGGTAGACTGTTGGAATGGTTTAATTATATTGATTAATATATCAATTCATGCTTATGTAAACAATTGTGAATTGTAACTTAACTAACTATCATGATTCAAAAGTGTTTAATGTTTATTGTGCAGCTAATCAAATCTATTTAAGAAAATCAGCAAAACTTTCAAGCCGAAGCTCATGAAGTCTTCCCCAGCGCACCCCTGCCACTCCCAACTGGCATTCAACCACTCCCTCAGTGGTAATCTAGTCCAGTCAGGCCGCGAAGCGGCACGCCGGGGGCTTTCCGCTCCTGAGACAGCCTCATCCACCCTTCCACTCGATTGACTATGTGAGTGAGACGGCATCAGAGAAGGAACGCCTGGCCCGCCTGGGTGCTGCTTTAACACAGCAACAGGGCGGGACTTTCTTGGGCTGGGGTCGATATATTTTACGTCTCTAATGTCCCCCATTCCCACCCCAAGGAGACTCGTAGGTGTTTTACAGACGCCCTCTAATAGGGTTTACGTGGTTTTCTGCGGTGTGACTCATTCACGCCGCAGCAGGGAGAGAAAAGAGGTTGCCTAGGAGCAGTACACTCAAAGACTGCATATTGTGCAGCTAAATTGTTTAAATTAATAAGGCAAATATTTTAAAACTATTATTTCTCTGAGATATTTTCCCTTTGCTCAACTTAAAAAAAAAAATAATAATTTTAAACTCATATTTACAATTTCTATTATTGTTATTGTTATTTGTCTTGTTATTGTTAATGAGAAATTAATGAGATATTAATGAATATTGGATTCAGTTTCTGGTGTCCTGTGTTGCTCATAATAAAAGTGAATTATAATTATAACTTGTATTTCTATGCTAAAATACATCTTATTTAAATTGCATCAACGTAAAGATTAATTCGTATTGTTATAAATTTTATAGATATAAAAAATTGCATAATACTCTAGAGCTCTGTTGTAGGTATATAAAAATCCTGTATTCATACATCCCTACTAAATTTATTTATTTGCTCTCCTTAAAATATTGGTAATGTGAAAGCTCTGACATGTCAGCTGTTGGACCATTTTGTCTAGAAGTGAATATACTTATTGATTTATTTCAGGCTTTGTTTAGCAAACATTTACTGTTTTTTTTAAACTCTACTTTTACTATGTTTATGACTGTGACACATGCAATTTATAAACATACAAAAATATATTTTATTATTCTTATCCTTTGGTTATGTTATTTTTATATTAAACTCGTTTTGTGTTAGTGGGTAAATGATTTCAATAAATTATTATTTATTTAAAATCATTACTTATGTCTTGAATGCCTACTTTGTGACACTAGCTTGTTCAGTGTGTTTTCAAGAAACTTTATATGAGAAGTTTTTCAAACCTGTCAGTGATAAGATTGTAAACAAGTGGAAGTCAGAGCGTTTCAGCGTGTCCGCAAACACAATTTTAAAAATTAATTTGTATCAAAATTGTCCAACGTCAACTCACCTATGAAAATCACTAATTTATTGCAATTGTTTTAACTCATACTCGTATAATCTGAACATTATTTTAATGAGATTGTCCCCCTTACATTTATGCAACGAAGTGTACTGTAAATGAAAATGATTTGAATTTCGCTAGTCACTAGACTAAATAAAAGCGATGGAAATGGACATACATTATTAAATGAAAATCTGACTCTCTTATCATGGGCAATATCATTGTAACTTATTAAAATTATTAAAAGTATGTTCTATAATTAAATTTTTCGTTTAATTAAAACTACAGACTACAGTTAAATGCGTAACCGCGGTCGCTCTCAACAAAAAAAAAAAAGGACAAAATGTGTAAACAGTAACTAACGTCGGGAGAAAGTGATTGGTTACCGCTGAACAAAATGGTTGGAGTGTTGATTCACTTGGCACCGGTGCTTCGCGGGCGCACTACGCGCGTTCAAACAAAACAAATCCACCACGCTGGGGAGTGAAAAGGGAGAGAGTTTGATCAGAATATAGCACAATCAAATTATGTTGTATATTTAGCAATGGCCTTTTAAATTTATTGTAAAAGGTTTCTTTCACGGGGGCGTTTCAGTCAAACTAGTCAAGAGGTTTTCTTTTATTGGGGAGTTCCAATCTGCCACAGCAATGTTTGGATTTTAGTTATAAACAGCAGAAGTAGAAGACAACACAGTGTGATCTGAAAGGAATAATTATTTAAAATGCCGAAACTCGGAAGGCGGGTGAGTCTTTATCATAATCTTGTTTTTGCTTCTGTGCTAAACATTGTCATTGGGATCTATTTTAAACATTTAACATTTTAAATTCCGTGCCTTAAAAATTTAATATCTGCTTTTAGTAATTGAGTTTATGATATGTAGATACAGACCGGAACGCATTTCCCGCGCTGTCTTTGCTTTGTCCACAAAAAAGTATCACTAGTGAATGGATTTAATTAATTTTTACTATTTTATTTTGGTGAACACGGCCGGGGCAAGCAAAAGCCACGTCCGGGGAATAGCCTTAATTTTGACGCCATTTTCCAAAAAGTAGACATTAATACACATGATGAGTTTAGAGTCCTCCGATGATGGCACCCGGGGTGGGGAGGGTGGGAGCCCCCTTAACACGACCCTGGTGGTGAAACGTCTTTGATCTCCTTTCTGACAACAGTTAAGCAGGGCCATTTATAGTCTAAATAAACATTTGAACAAGATATGTTAGGCCATTTATTAGTATTAGTATAAATAAACATTTGAACAAGATATGTTTAGGCCATTTATTAGTATGAATAAACATTTGAACATGTTTAGGCCATTTTTTAGTATTTGTCTAAATAAACATTTGAACAAGATATGTTTAGGCCATTTATTAGTATGAATAAACATTTGAACATGTTTAGGCCATTTTTTAGTATTTGTCTAAATAAACATTTGAACAAGATATCTTATGTTTAACAAAAAGACACAGACTGAGAGAATTAAACTGTGACCTTTGAACCCATACGTTTTTTAATTTCGAATGACTTGTTTCTTGTTTTATCTTTTCTGCTGCAGGGACGTCATTTGGGGAGGGCAAGGGAGGGGGTATGTGCCCCCACCCCCTGAATTTGTAGGAAAACAAATTGCATTAGGTATCAGTATCTTAGAGTATCTAGGACAGCAGATAATCAAACGTAGCAAAAGATAAATAACAGAATAAAAGAACTGTTCGATCATTTTAAATTAACACTAGAAAACATCAATATTTTTCTGGCAATTCATATTTAAATTGATATGTACCGTGTGACGTCATCAGTGGTAAGCTATGTAACGTGTGACGTCATCAGTGGTAAGCTATGTACCGTGTGACGTCATCCGTGGTAAGCTATGTACCGTGTGACGTCATCCGTGGTAAGCTATGTACTGTGTGACGTCCTAAGTAGTAAGCATACAATATAGTGGATTGACAGTTATTAGTAGCCATTCTGTATTGTGGATTGCCAGATATAACTAGGCATACTGTTATTGGGCTGATGGATATATTAGTGCGATCTCTTTTAAATATCGGTATAACTTGGATTAGCATGGAGCCATGGTCAGGCTTGCCATTTTGTCGTGTGTCGAAGACTCAAATAACTGTAGAAGCCAGCGGCCCAGAGGCGTCACATTTGAAGGAAGGGAGGGGGGTGGGGATGAATCAGTATAATATATTTTATATTAAATTACACAAAACATCTTTCCTGATGTTTAAATTTTATTTTATTTTTTTTAATTTCCTGTTTAATTTTAAGATATTTATTTGATGGACAAAAATAAATGTGAAAAATAAAGTCTAAAAATGCGAAATGGACTAAACTTCGTAAGAGCGCTCATCGGATTCCGTAAGATTTAAAAAAAAAAAAAAATGAGTTCTTATACGTTATAAGGGCTACTTTGTTTTTTGTTTGATTGTTTGTTTTGTCGTGGTTGGAATTCATTTTTTTTTTTGAGAAGTGCTTAACCAAGCATAGCGTGCCCTTTTTGTCAGCTCATCTATGGCTTTTAAAAGAAGTTAAATCAACTAAACGATTGACGGCTCTTTAATCTTCTGAGCAGCTAGTCAGTTTTAAATTTATTAAACTAATCAACAAAATAAAATTAGGGTGATGTTGTTGTTGCGATAATTAACAATTTATATGACTCAGTAATATATCGCCTAAGCTATTTGTTAATTGATTCCACTGACTGTTTTTCCCGCTGACACCTTTGGTCTGTATGTGAGTAAAGCAGTATTGGACGTCACGTTGAAAAAAAATCGTAGAGTTTGCCACTAAACAATAAACAGGAAGTGAGCGACGGTGCTGTATAACCCAGTCCATTAGATGGTTGTCAGACCGGGGAACACCGAACAATGAGTAATGATTAATTTGACCGTACTTTGACAACAAAAGCCATCACTAAACAATTTGAAGTTAATCAATAACTTTTGGTGGAGAAAAGCAACAAACAAGATTCAGCTATAAATTTGACAGAATTGAATTAGGAAATTTTCCAAACCCAAATCTTGATAAAAAGTTTTAAAAAAAATTTTAAAGCCACTGTGCCATTTCGAAAATGTCTCAATTCTTTCTTATTTTTGACGTCACCAAAACACTTTTTGTTTCCGTGTTCCTGTGTACAAAAAGGTTTTGTGTACATGTGTACAAAAAGGTTATGTCTACCTGTGTACAAAAAGGCTCAGTGTACATGTGTACCATGAATCTAATGAAGGATCCGGCCCGGTGTATTACTTCTGTTATTAATTTCTGTTGTAAACTCCTTCTGACTTTGGCCATACTATAATGTAAACTATCTATAGTTGACTATCTTTAGAAAACTATGCAGGGTAAATTATCTCTCGGTTAGCTATGGGCAACGGACTATGAATTGTCATTGCAGTTCGAGGAACTTTTAACTGAACTGTCAGTGTTGCAATGAGGTATATGTACACAAAAAATGTCTTCATCCAATTTGGTTTTGCTAATTTCTTCTTTAAACAATTAAACATGTCCAATGCCCAACGCTGTTATAAATTGGCCTCCATTGCCAGCAACATACTATCGACTCCAGGATCATTACTCTGACATAACCGTTCATGATCTACTCCTGGCTTCAGTCTAATGTCATGATTGGATATATTTTCTTCCAAGTGGAAATCTTTTTGTCACGATAATATTATTATCTATGTATTGACGTCTTTGGAAAGTAACCGGATGTTGGGCGCTACTCGGACGTTTCCCGGCTCATGTCTTCTGGTGTTTGGCCTTTTTGCACGTTTTAAATATATATATATAAGCTATCATAATATATTTATAATAATATAACACACCCCTTCTCTACAGTTGTACCCTCAGAACTCGTGGTCCAATATAATCTTGTATGACACACGTTTTGTTATTTTTCCTCCTTCAAGCTTCACGTCATCCAGTTATTTTGGGCTCTTTTGTTTATTTTTGGACCTTTTTATTGCCCGGCTGTCTTCTTTGCCTGAATCTTACACTGTGCAGTTAAGTCGAGAACTCTGGGTCAAGTTTCGCCTTTGTGTCTAGTCTCGGCTACTCATACATGTTGATATGTTTGCACTGTCATCTATATTTTTACGACGTCCTATCTGTCTTTTTGAGACGTCACATAACAGGAAGCGGTTATATTTATTACTGCCAAATGTTATTGTATAATATACGATGAATCTGAGTGTTCTTATATTTGTGGTTGCGGCTTCATGAAAGAAGGTTATACTGACATGATTACATGATTATTGCCTTATCAGAAAGAAAACACGTTAGCATTAACCGGATTAACGTCTGTAATTTAATCCTATAAAACACATTGGGAAAACCGGTCGGGGTGTCATTCGTGGGGAACACCGGTGGGGGTGTCTTTCGTGGGGAACACCGGTCGGGGTGTCTTTCGTGGGGAACACCGGTCGGGGTGTCTTTCGTGGGGAACACCGGTCGGGGTGTCTTTCAAAAAGTCAGCTAGGATGTTGCCTGCGTCAGCCCACCCCGTGACATGTACAAATAAAGGAGGCGAAGTGAGGCCTTGGAGGCGAAGTGAGGCCTTGGAGGCGAAGTGAGGCCTTGGAGGTGAAGTGAGGCCTTGGAGGCGAAGTGAGGCCTTGGAGGCGAAGTGAGGTCTTGGAGGCGAAGTGAGGCCTTGGAGGCGAAGTGAGGCCTTGGAGGTGAAGTTTTAATTTCTATTTAATAGTTAATAGAGCGGTTGCCAATATATTTTCCAAGGCTCAAGCTCCGCCTTGACTGCCTTAAATATATATATATATATATATATATATATATATATATAGAGAGAGAGAGAGAGAGAGAGAGATAGAGAGAGAGAGAGATAGAGAGAGAGATAGATAGAGAGAGAGAGAGAGAGAGAGGCGATATTTAAGGCAGTCAAGGCGGAGCTTGAGCCTTGGAAAATATATTGGCAACCGCTCTATTAACTATTAAATAGAAATTAAAACTGAGTAATTTTGTAGTGCTAATTAGTGACTTTAAAATACGTCTATTCAATGTAGGTTGTTTTTTTGGAGGCACTCTAACACTAGATATGGTGTTTCTTGTGTCTCACTTTGCTTTCATGCGTTCTTCCGTGCTGGAAAAGTCATACCGCCTACGGGGCTCAATCTCCGGGTTTTAATTTCAGTGTTTGCCTTCTGTTAGATGAGTTGCCATCAATGTTCCCTTTAAGCTGCGCGACTGCGCGGCCGCGCAGCTACCTCACAGATGCTGCGCAGCAGTTTTGAGCATCCGCGCAGCAAATTTTTATAAAAATACATTCGAACAGATACGCTGCACTCTGAAAAGTAAAACTTTGCACACAACTTTATGATTTTGCACACGAACCAGCAAACCTTAGAGGGAACATTGGTTGCCATCCCAGGTTAACGAGTCCCATTCACCCAGGGTACTGGTGTTATTTTTGCTTGTCTAGGCTGGGGATCGAACTCTTGTCACTGAATATATTAATAGACTATCAGATGCACAAGTCGGCCATTGTACTAACTGTTTTTTTAATGTTAAGAGGAACTACTTTTTTAAAACTGCAAATGAATGCGTACAGTAACTATTTTAAAAAAAAAATTGAATGTGTAAAGGAACTACTTTTTAAAACTTCAATTGAATGTGTGGACGAACTACTTTTTTATAACTTCAAATAAATGTTAGAGGATCTACCTTTTTTTTAAATTTTACATTTTATACCACTAAAACATTTCATATGTTTTATATTTGTCCTGCACGTTCATGTAGACAGCATAAAATATTTTCTTCCAAATTGCTAACTTTTATAATTAAATTTCATTACATGTCATCATAATGTAGACACACATAAGCAGTTACGGAATTTGTCTCGTGGTCCTAAAAACAAAAGAAACTATGACGTCACCAAACGCATTTGAGATATTTTTTTAAAAAGAATCAAGTTTAGCGCACTTATCGGGAATTTTATTTCGTGAAATCATATTTCGTTCATCTTCCCCTTGAAAAAAGGAAAAACTGATTTTTTGGGGGGTTGGGGTTGGAGTAGGGGGATGGCGCTGAAAATTTGATAGAGTGTGTTGGCATCGGTAATGAGTCTATGTGCCAAGTTTCAGCTCGATCGCTTGACGGGAATAGGATCAATTTTACCCTCACTAAGTAGTCCTTGCAACCAGTGAAATACCCTCTTCTACACCAGGCACGGAGGCATTGCAAATCCCCTTTACATGCATAGGAGCCAGAATGTTCAATAAATTGAACGTGGGCCCTTTATCTAAAGGAGGATAAGAAGAAAACGTCGTCGGGATATTTGTCCAACCAGTCAGCCACGCCCCCCACGGACGGACAAAAGCGAAGTTAATTAAAGGATTTGAAAAATAGGATTTTAACGGACAATCATTTGTAGGAAGTATGTAAAATGTAAGAAATAAGACAAGAAATAAGACAAGAAATAAGACAAGAAATAAGACAAGAAATACACAAGATATACAAGAAAGTTGAGGATGAATAGTAAAAGAGTATTTGATAGATTCCACATGGTGATATTGGGCCGAAAAGCTGAAATAATTATTGTTTTCCTTCCTAACTCTCACTGGTGAGTATGTGCAGGAAATCATGACATTTCTATCTCTCACTGGTGAGTTGGTGCAGGAAATCATGACATTTCTAGCTCTCACTGGTGAGTTGGTGCAGGAAATCATGACATTTCTATCTCTCACTGGTGAGTTGGTGCAGGCAATCATGACATTTCTATCTCTCACTGGTGAGTTGGTACAGGAAATCATGACATTTCTACCTCTCACTGGTGAGTTGGTGCAGGAAATCATGACATTTCTATCTCTCACTGGTGAGTTGGTACAGGAAATCATGACATTTCTATCTCTCACTGGTGAGTTGGTGCAGGAAATCATGACATTTCTATCTCTCACTGGTGAGTTGGTGCAGGAAATCATGACATTTCTATCTCTCACTGGTGTGTTGGTGCAGGAAATCATGACATTTCTATCATTTCACTTCAGACATTTATTCGGCGTTTTTTGGGGCACGAATTCTGTATTCGTGGGCTTGAGATATAGCCTATGACGTTTGAGATATAGCCTATGACGTTTGAGATATAACCTATGACGTTTGAGATATAGCCTATGACGTTTGTGCTCAGATCATCGGATTTTACGGCTATAAAATATGGGCGCTACTTGCATTGGTCTCTTTTTGTGTCGGACTCTCCCAGGATCGGGTTGAAAAGGTTATCTTAGTGTAAATAAATACATGGCTTTTGGAAATATAATAATTGACATGCTATAATCTTTGATTTACTGGTCCTTCCACAAGTAGTTGACGTAACCTGAAATATACCTGCAATATACCGTCACTTGACATGCAGTATGTAGGAGGGAAAAACGGTTTTATTCATAGTCGCTGCCAAAAAAAAAAGAAATAAGTTGAATTGAATCAAGTAATAATAAACGATAAAGATAGTTTAGATTTTTTTTTTTTTTAAAGCAAAGATTGAAATTTCTGATTGTTATGTTAAAGTTATGAAATATTTTAGCAATGTTTGAGTATCACGGCATGGTCGTTTTAATTTTGGTAGAAATTATTGCCAAAAATTTATAAATTGTTCCAAAATTCAATAGGCATAACTCAGTTACAAAATTTAATAGGCATAACTCAGTTACAAAATCCAATAGGCATAACTCAGTTACAAAATCCAATAGGCATAACTCAGTTACAAAATTTAATAGGCATAACTCAGTTACAAAATTCAATAGGCATAACTCAGTTACAAAAATCAATAGGCATAACTCAGTTACAAAATTCAATAGGCATAACTCAGTTACAAAATTCAATAGGCATAACTCAGTTACAAAATTCAATAGGCATAACTCAGTTACAAAATCCAATAGGCATAACTCAGTTACAAAATTCAATAGGCATAACTCAGTTACAAAATCCAATAGGCATAACTCAGTTACAAAATCCAATAGGCATAACTCAGTTACAAAATTTTTAAAGAAAAAAAATCACCCCCCTAAAAACAAAGTTGTTCGTAATAATTCTTTATAAAATGTAATATTGAACAATGTGGGTGGGGCTGAAATTTGGACAAAACATGCATACATATTTGACAGAATGTGTTGTCATTGACAACGAGTCTTTGCAAAGTTTCAGCTTGATAGGTTGACCGGAAGTGGGTGAATTTGCAGTCTGAAGATTTTGCCACCCAACCAGAAATGATATTAATATAAAGGTTTTAAAAAGAGACATACAATATTTTAAATTGTCTTAGGACTGGCTCTCTTTGAGATCTTTTATTTTATCATTTTTTTTCGTATGTTCTCCGAATTAAAAAAAAAACCCACATGTAAACATGCAGCAGAGTTCACAAGTTATCCTAACTTAACTTACACAATTTTTTAAACTCTACAACTGAGATTTAAGAACTGGAGATTTTGGATTGTGTTTTGGAGAGTTCTACAAAGATTGTGTGTTGGAGAGTTCTATAAAGATTGTGTGTTGGAGAGTTCTATAAAGATTGTGTGTTGGAGAGTTCTATAAAGATTGTGTGTTGGAGAGTTCTATAAAGATTGTGTGTTGGAGAGTTCTATAAAGATTGTGTGTTGGAGAGTTCTATAAAGATTGTGTGTTGGAGAGTTCTATAAAGATTGTGTGTTGGAGAGTTCTATAAAGATTGTGTGTTGGAGAGTTCTATAAAGATTGTGTGTTGGAGAGTTCTATAAAGATTGTGTGTTGGAGAGTTCTATAAAGATTGTGTGTTGGAGAGTTCTATAAAGATTGTGTGTTGGAGAGTTCTATAAAGATTGTGTGTTGGAGAGTTCTATAAAGATTGTGTGTTGGAGAGTTCTATAAAGATTGTGTGTTGGAGAGTTCTATAAAGATTGTGTGTTGGAGAGTTCTATAAAGATTGTGTGTTGGAGAGTTCTATAAAGATTGTGTGTTGGAGAGTTCTATAAAGATTGTGTGTTGGAGAGTTCTATAAAGATTGTGTGTTGGAGAGTTCTATAAAGATTGTGTGTTGGAGAGTTCTATAAAGATTGTGTGTTGGAGAGTTCTATAAGGATTGTGTGTTGGAGAGTTTATAAAGATTGTGTGTTGGAGAGTTCTATAAAGATTGTGTGTTGGAGAGTTCTATAAAGAGTGTGTGTTGGAGAGTTCTATAAAGATTGTGTGTTGGAGAGTTCTATAAACTTCATAACATAACAATTTTTTTTAAGATATAAATTTTGGAATTCTTTAGAGATATTGTGTATGAGATATGTATTGAATTGTTTTATCGGTATGAACCGCTATTTATATTATAAAACACAAACCCAACATCGCTATTGTACCAGCTATCGCGTGAAGCGATTTACCACGGGATCTGCCATCCGTTGCGTTGTTAGAAACAATGACAGTTGTCACAGACCAGTCTGGCGGACCCACTTATCAGATGGTAAATTGTGCGACGATCAAATGTTTAATTGTTGGGTGCCAGAGAAGTTTGATAAGAATAAAATGGCACTTTAAAATGTCTTTGTGTATCTTTAGACGGCAATGCTGGCGTTGTGAAGTATTGATATAAGTGTGTCAACTCATGAGTGTGTGTGTTTATGTAAGTGTGTCGACTCATGAGTGTGTGTGTGTTTAGATAACTGTGTCAACTCAAGAGTGTGTGTGTATCGTAGGCTCTATTGTAACAACTCTTATCGGACTGAAAGTATGAAGAAAGAAAAATACGTGCCTATTCAGAAAACAAAACTGTCTTGTATGGAAACACGACGAAAACGTTTTCACAATAAAGCAGTTACATTTCAGGAAAACATTTTTGAAAAGAAAAATAAAAAATAAAAGAAAGATATATTGATAGTTTGAAATAGTTTCACACTACTAAAAGTCATCTTTTTTTAGGACCGAATTAAAGACATTTGGGACCGTAAGCAAATATAACAGAAAGAGGACAATGCGAGGCCCTTGTATATCACCGACTGCTTTTTACCGATGGTGTCATCATGGATGATTCGGGCTTAACGAAAGTCTTCGATTTATGATCGAGTCAGTTCTATGTCCACATGTCACTAATGGTAGACTGCAGGCTACTGCAAGCTAATGGTAAACTGCAGGCTATTGCACGGTAATGGTAGACTACAGGCTACTGCAAGCTAATGGTAGACTGCAGGCTAATGGTAGACTGCAGGCTACTGCAAGCTAATGGTAGACTGCAGGCTATTGCAAGCTAATGGTAAACTGCAGGCTACTGCAAGCTAATGGTAGACTGCAGGCTACTGCAAGCTAATGGTAGACTGCAGGCTACTGCAAGCTAATGGTAAACTGCAGGCTACTGCAAGCTAATGGTAGACTGCAGGCTACTGCAAGCTAATGGTAGACTGCAGGCTACTGCAAGCTAATGGTAGACTGCAGGCTATTGCATGCTAATGGTAGACTGCAGGCTACTGCATGGTAATGGTAAACTACAGGCTACTGCAAGCTAATGGTAGACTGCAGGCTACTGCAAGCTAATGGTAGACTGCAGGCTGTTTCAAGCTAATGGTAGACTGCAGGCTATTGCATGCTAATGGTAAACTGCAGGCTACTGCAAGCTAATGGTAGACTGCAGGCTACTGCAAGCTAATGGTAGACTACAGGCTACTGCAAGCTAATGGTAGACTGCAGGCTACTGCAAGCTAATGGTAGACTGCAGGCTACTGCAAGCTAATGGTAGACTGCAGGCTGTTTCAAGCTAATGGTAGACTGCAGGCTACTGCAGGCTAATGATAGACTGCAGGCTACTGCATGGTAATGGTAGACTACAGGCTACTGCAAGCTAATGGTAGACTGCAGGCTACTGCAAGCTAATGGTAGACTGCAGGCTGTTTCAAGCTAATGGTAGACTGCAGGCTACTGCAAGCTTATGGTAGACTGCAGGCTGTTTCAAGCTAATGGTAGATTGCAGGCTATTGCAAGCTAATAGTAGACTGCAGGCTAATGGTAGACTGCAGGCTGTTTCAAGCTAATGCTAGACTGCAGTCTGTACTCGAATATCACTTTAGGAAATGGCGTCAGCGGGCCGTCGAGCTTACGCTCCTTATGCCCTCCCCGGTGCCCACCCGCACCTGCCGGCCGCCTCGGCGGCAGGCCGTGCGGAAGGGCGCCAGAGACCTCCCCGGGCGTGGAGCGTCCCCGCCCGCAACCGCTCGATCGGGTTCGCCGGCGGAGACCCTCCCCGACCGGAGACATCTGGTCGACCAAAGACGCTGTGTTTCAAGCGTCCGTAGTCCACTCTCCCAGGGGCCGGGACGGTAAATTAACGTCCTAATATCTCCCCCCACCCGTCCCGGGGAAGCATCGGACGCCCTCTAAGAGGGATTCTACAGTGGGTTTCCACCTCGCGACTAGTTCGCGAAATAGCTGGGACGAAACGGTTGCCTAGGAGCAGCTTTCTCAGGGCTGCATATTTAGAATCACCGGCTATAGGCTTCCACCACAGCCTATAGCCTCATATCCCTTAACGGCAACTTGTAATCATGATCCCTACCCTGTGTTTGCCTTTTCTTCCCCCTGTGAAGCATCACAGGTGGCAGCCCTGTAGGAGCAGTCTGTACTGATGTTTTCGAGTTTGTCGTCCCTTCATAAGGATTAACTGATATATTAAAGTGAGGGCAATGATACTGTCAATCATGGCACTGTCGTTAAAGGCAGACGATGATAAACAGGGGCATTTTAGACCCCGGGCACAGTGGGCCTCGGTGGAGCTGGACATGAGGCCAAGCCTGACTTGGGGGCCCTGGACATGAGGCCAAGCGTGATCCGGGGGCCCCGGGTATGAGGCTAAGCCTGCCTCGGGGGCCCTGGAATGAGGCCAAACCTGCCCCATGAAAACCTGGTCCTGATCGTGTCTGTTAAGATTGTAACTAAACAACTGGCATAGAAAACGTTTATATCGACTGATTGACGAGTATAGATTAGGGGAGAGCTGGTTGGGGGGTTGTCACATGGGCTGGTTGTCTCATGGGCTGGTTGTCTCATGGGCTTGTTGTCACATGGGCTGGTGGTCACATGTCTCGTGGATATAATGTGTCTCGTGGGCTGGTTCTTTAATGGGCTGGTTGTCAAATAGGATGGGTCTCTTATAGACTGAATTTCTCATGGAATAAAAACAGCATATATAAGCATATAAGGTTATCATATAACAAAACACAAATTCAAACGTTTTGACAAAACGCCTTCACCAGTACAACAAAGAACAATAAAGTGAAACCACACAATATATTTATCTCTTAGACCTATTTAAAAAATGTTTATTTAAAGACACAAAAGGAAAAGAAAGAAAAGGGTCACAAGTCGAAAGTCACAAGTCAAAGGCACAAGTCAAAGGCTACAAGTCGAAAGTCAAACGTGAAAAGTCACCAGCCACAAGTAAAAAGTCACGCCACAAGTCGCTAGTCACGTCACAAGTCAAAAGTCACAAGTCCCTCGCGAAAACAAAAGGAGAAGAACGGAAAGAGAGTGAGTGTTCGAATCGATGTGAACAGAGCATACAACGCTGAAGAGTTTTAAAAGAGTATATTTTAGAAGTATTAACATCTTAACTTGGAAGGGAAATGACCAACGTAGTTAGTACTGGCTTTTTCACTCTTCGAGTTACCGTCCTCCCTCAGTTCCTAGTAATACAAGTATAATCTATACAGCAGGACAATGACTGAATCAATATTTACTTTCTACACCACCCCTCCCCTTCCCATGCATTCACTAGAGCATTTGACGTCACTGGCACTTAATTCGGGGGGTCGCGGACTAGAACTTTGTTGTCAATCAGAACAAATGCTCCAACCAAAAAAACAAAACAAAAAGCACAAGATTTAATTAAAAGATAATCCCTTTACCCATAAGGTGTTAGTTTCACACCGAGGGGGCCGCGGGGGCATGGGGGCGGAACAAAAGATACAGGAGACATGAGGTTTTTCTGGAAAAGATCAGGACCACAAAGTGCATAGGATTGTGGGACGTCACAAGACCCTATTGTCACAGATTGTCGCAAAGTTGGGGTCATGGTACCCCGAAACTACAACTTAATAATGTTTTGCCAGCTACGGGTTCTTTAATTACATACACGTATCAATGCCTTGTATCAATGTCTTGTATCAATGCCTTGTAATAATGCCTTGTATCAATGCCTTGTATCAATGCCTTTTATTAATGCTTTGTATCAATGCCTTGTTGTATCAATGCCCTTTTCAAATGCCTTGTAAAAATTTCTTGTATCAATGCCTTGTATCAATGTCTTCTGTCATCCTCACTTACATGGTATAAAATTAAATGATTGTGGGACGTCACTAGACCCCTTTTTACAGAATGTCACAAAGATGGGGGGGGGGGGGGGCATGGTACCCCGAAACTACAAAACACCCACACTCCGAAAGTCTGACATTCAGCGTGCTCCCCCTGAAGTCACAAATCTTAATGAGAACTAATAAATCCCGAATTAATAAATCTTAATGAGAACTAATAATGAGAACTAATAATGAGAACTAATAATGAGAACTAATAATGAGAACTAATAATGAGAACTAATAATGAGAACTAATAATGAGAACTAATAATGAGAACTAATAATGAGAACTAATAATGAGAACTAATAATGAGAACTAATAATGAGAACTAATAATGAGAACTAATAAGTCACTGAATGGCTGTTTTTTTTCACTAGTGAAATAATTTAATGTAAATGTCTTGTGTTCAAATTGTTTTATTTATGTGCTGAAAATGTACAAGGCAGTCAAAAAACATTTCCATTTGTTCGGATGAAAAAAAAAGAATCTTATCTTATTTGCATCTACATCTACATATATCTGTCTGTCTGTAATTCTGTCTGCCTGTCTATCTGTCTATATATATATATATACACACAAATGTATAAGGTGTTTTAAAGTGTTAGACCAGGCCTGCAAAACTCAAAATGTAAGGAGGGCTGTAATACGTTATAAAAAACTTGTGCGGGCCGTAATATAATAGGACAGGGGGGAAAGCTATTAAGAAAATAATAATAAAGAATATTTCGTTACATCTCGGGCCGCCAATTGGGTGCTGGCGGGCCGCATGCGGTACACGGGCCGTATGTTGTGTAGGCCTGTGTTAGACCAAAAGTGTTCGTCAGGTACCAATTTCTAATATCAAGCCAGGTAACTCTGTATGTCAAGCCAGGTAACTCTGTATGTCACGCCAGGCAACTCTGTATGTCAAGCCATTTAACTCTGTATGTCAAGCCATTTAACTCTGTATGTCAAGCCATTTAACTCTGTATGTCAAGCCATTTAACTCTGTATGTCAAGCCATTTAACTCTGTATGTCAAGCCATTTAACTCTGTATGTCAAGCCATTTAACTCTGTATGTCAAGCCATTTAACTCTGTATGTCAAGCCATTTAACTCTGTATGTCAAGCCATTTAACTCTGTATGTCAAGCCATTTAACTCTGTATGTCAAGCCAGGTAACTCTGTATGTCAAGCCATTTAACTCTGTATGTCAAGCCATTTAACTCTGTATGTCAAGCCATTTAACTCTGTATGTCAAGCCATTTAACTCTGTATGTCAAGCCTTTTAACTCTGTATGTAAAGCAAGGCAACTCTGTATGTCAAGCCATTTAACTCTGTATGTCAAGCCAGGTAACTCTGTATGTCAAGCCATTTAACTCTGTATGTCAAGCCATTTAACTCTGTATGTCAAGCCATTTAACTCTGTATGTCAAGCCAGGTACCGGTAACTCTGTATGTCAATTTAGATAACTCAAGTCTTCACTCACAAAAATACCGTTCTACCAAAAAACACAGCCATATATCAACGTCTAATTCTTGCCTGAGTCCGCATGTGTGGCACTGTTGTCTGAAATCTCGCTGTGGCCCTGATATGATGTGGGTTGAAGTCTTAAGAGACTCTGATCAAAGGGAAGTTCACTGGAAACATTACTGTACAAAATGAAGCGCGACTTAAGGGTTAGGGTCATAAAGAATTGCCTGCAAGGTCTCCGCATGTCCCAAAAATCTCAGTTGTTAACAATAGCTCCGTATGAACCCAGGGCATTAAGGTCAAGAGTTAAAACTCTGCTTAACTCTCGACTGGCTGTGGGAAATCTCACACCATACGTACTTACCTGACTTTTCTTACATCTGATTTATTAGTATGATACTTTTTCCATTTTTACTTCACAAATTGTTTCTTGCTCTAAATCAGGTGACTTATCTGACTTACCTGACTATTCTGACTTATCTGACTTACCTTACTTATCGGACTTACCTGACATCCGACTTACCTGACCTACCTGACTTATCTGACTTAACTGGCTTATCTGACTTACCTGACTTACCTAACTTATCTGACTTAACTGGCTTATCTGATTTACCTGACTTATCTGACATAACTGGCTTATCTGACTTAACTGGCTTATCCGACTTAACTGGCTTAACTGGCTTATCTGACTTACCTGAATAATCTGACTTATCTGAATTACCTGGCTTATCTGACTTACCTGACTTATCTGAATTACCTGGCTTATCTGACTTACTTGACTTATCTGACTTATCTGACTCAACTGACATATCTGACTCACCTGACTTTTCTGACTTAACTGGCTTATCTGACTTACCTGACTTACCTAACCTATCTGTCTTAACTGGCTTATCTGATTTACCTGACTTATCTGGCTTAACTGGCTTATCTGACTTAACTGACTTATCTGACTTACCTGAATTATCTGACTTAACTGGCTTATCTGACTTAACTGGCTTATCTGACTTACCAGAATTATCTGACTTAACTGGCTTACCTGACTTACATGACTTATCTGACTTAACTGGCTTATCTGACTTACCTGACTTATCTGACTTAACTGGCTCATCTGACGTACCTGACTTATCTGACTTAACTGGCTTATCTGACTTACTTGACTTATCTGACTTAACTGGCTTATTTGACTTAACTGGCTTATCTGACTTACCTGAATTATCTGACTTAACTGGCTTATCTGACTGAACTGGCTTATCTGACATACATGACTTAACTGGCTTACCTGACTTACATGACTTATCTGACTTAACTGGCTTATCTGACTTACCTGACTTAACTGGCTTATCTGACTTACCTGACTTATCTGACTTAACTGGCTCATCTGACGTACCTGACTTATCGGACTTAACTGGCTTATCTGACTTACTTGACTTATCTGACTTAACTGGCTTATCTGACTTACCTGACTTATTTGACTGAACTGACTTACCTGACTTATCTGACTTACTAGACTTATCTGAAATCTGATTTATAGCTAAACCTTCATTTCCACTGACAAACCCATTGTAGGAGGGGTGGGGGGGAGGTGCGAGACATTTCGGCAGTACGGAGGGGATGGCTGGGTGGGGGGAGGTGCGAGACATTTCGGCATTGCGGAGGGGTGGGGGGAGGTGCGAGACATTTCGGCAGTACGGAGGGTTGGGGGGTGCGAGACATTTCGGCAGTACGGAGGGGTGGAGGAGGTGCGAGACATTTCGGCAGTAAGGAGAGGTGGGGGAGGTGCGAGACATTTCGGCAGTACGGAAGGGGGGGTATGTGCGAAACATTTCTGCAGTTCCACTCTGTAAGCGACCTGTGGTAGACAACGCTCTTGTCGTTAATTTCTCATTTAAAGTTCAATGTCTATGTATAGAGATACGTCACTAAAAATCTTCCTCGTCAGTAATTTAAAGATGAAGATTTTGATACTGAGAAGTATACAATAAAATATATCGAAACAACTTTTAAAAAGAACGACTTTCCTATTAAAGAGGAGTTGAGTCTAAACACATTAAAGTTCAGCTTAATGAACATAATATCGATAACATAAGACATGGAGCTTTTTCGACATTTAATTCGATACCTTTGCCTTCATAGAGTACCATATTACCCTTCTGCACAGACTTTGTTTGCGTAACTTTGCCTTCATAGAGTACCATATTACCCTTCTGCACAGACTTTGTTTGCGTAACTTTGCCTTCATAGAGTACCATATTACCCTTCTGCACAGACTTTGTTTGTGTAACTTTGCCTTCATAGAGTACCATATTACCCTTCTGCACAGACTTTGTTTGTGTAACTTTGCCTTCATAGAGTACCATATTACCCTTCTGCACAGACTTTGTGTAACTTTGCCTTCATAGAGTACCATATTACCCTTCTGCACAGACTTTGTTTGCGTAACTTTGCCTTCATAGAGTACCATATTACCCTTCTGCAAAGACTTTGTTTGTGTAACTTTGCCTTCATAGAGTACCATATTACCCTTCTGCAAAGACTTTGTTTGTGTAACTTTGCCTTCATAGAGTACCATATTACCCTTCTGCACAGACTTTGTGTAACTTTGCCTTCATAGAGTACTATATTACCCTTCTGCACAGACTTTGTTTGTGTAACTTTGCCTTCATAGAGTACCATATTACCCTTCTGCACAGACTTTGTTTGTGTAACTTTGCCTTCATAGAGTACCATATTACCCTTCTGCACAGACTTTGTTTGTGTAACTTTGCCTTCATAGAGTACCATATTACCCTTCTGCACAGACTTTGTTTGTGTAACTTTGCCTTCATAGAGTACCATATTACCCTTCTGCACAGACTTTGTTTGTGTAACTTTGCCTTCATAGAGTACCATATTACCCTTCTGCACAGACTTTGTTTGTGTAACTTTGCCTTCATAGAGTACTATATTACCCTTCTGCACAGACTTTGTTTGTGTAACTTTGCCTTCATAGAGTACTATATTACCCTTCTGCACAGACATTGTGTAACTTTGCCTTCATAGAGTACTATATTACCCTTCTGCACAGACTTTGTTTGTGTAACTTTGCCTTCATAGAGTACTATATTACCCTTCTGCACAGACTTTGTTTGTGTAACTTTGCCTTCATAGAGTACCATATTACCCTTCTGCACAGACTTTGTGTAACTTTGCCTTCATAGAGTACCATATTACCCTTCTGCACAGACTTTGTTTGTGTAACTTTGCCTACATAGAGTACCATATTACCCTTCTGCACAGACTTTGTGTAACTTTGCCTACATAGAGTACCATATTACCCTTCTGCACAGACTTTGTGTAACTTTGCCTACATAGAGTACCATATTACCCTTCTGCACAGACTTTGTGTAACTTTGCCTACATAGAGTACCATATTACCCTTCTGCACAGACTTTGTTTGCGTAAGTGTTGAATCTTTTAAAATCCTTTAATATTAATTTTGCTTTTGTTCGTGTGTTTCTGGCTGGCAAATTCTTCAGACGGCTAATTAACCAACTTCCCGTCAACCTATCGAGCTGAACCTTGACACATAGATTCCTTGCAGATGATTACATTTTTAAAAAATTTTTAGCCCCACCCAGAAAAATACGTTTTCATGTTTTTTCAAAGCGAAGATGAAGAAAATATTATGACGTCACTGATTTAGTGAAATAAAATTCCCGACGACTGCGCTAAATGAGATTCTTTTTAAAAAAGTATCGCAAGTGCGTTTGATAAGTGATATTTTCTGGGTTTTTTTTTTCTGAAATAGTTTGTGATATAAAATGTGTTGTAGAAGCGTATGTGTCAATAGAACATTAATATAATTCAGGGGCGTATAAAAAAGACGCGCCTGCTAGTCTTGGAGGGTGAGGGGCACTTGAATGCGTGTTTAGTCAAATGTTCAGCCCCCCACCCCCCATATGGCTGGATATTAAATTTTATAACGTATTTATACGAAAAAATTTGTTTTTAGGGGTTGTTTAATTATGACGTTCAAGGGATTTAAAAAACGGTGCAGGAGCGTTGATTCCTTTATAATGATTGGGAAATATGGGGGGTGGGGGTGGTGGGAAGCGGTGACATGTCCAGTGCGAAGATATCTGTCGCCACTGTTCATTGCCTTCATTGAGACGATATCTGTCGCCACTGTTCATTTCCTTCAATGAGAAGATATCTGTCACCACTGTTCATTTCCTTCAATGAGAAGATATCTGCGCCACTGTTCATTTCCTTCAATGAGAAGATATCTGTCACCACTGTTTATTTCCTTCAATGAGACGATATCTGTCGCCACTGTTCATTTCCTTCAATGAGAAGATATCTGTCACCACTGTTTATTTCCTTCAATGAGAAGATATCTGTCGCCACTGTTCATTTCCTTCAATGAGAAGATATCTGTCGCCACTGTTCATTTCCTTCAATGAGAAGATATCTGTCACCACTGTTCATTTCCTTCATTAAGAAGATATCTGTTGCCACTGTTCATTTCCTTCATTGAGAAGATATCTGTCGCCACTGTTCATTTCCTTCATTAAGAAGATATATGTCACCACTGTTCATTTCATTCATTAAGAAGATATCTGTCGCCACTGTTCATTTCCTTCATTAAGAAGATATCTGTCGCCACTGTTCATTTCCTTCATTGAGAAGATATCTGTCACCACTGTTCATTTCCTTCAATGAGAAGATATCTGTCGCCACTGTTCATTTCCTTCAATGAGAAGATATCTGTCACCACTGTTCATTTCCTTCATTAAGAAGATATCTGTTGCCACTGTTCATTTCCTTCATTGAGAAGATATCTGTCGCCACTGTTCATTTCCTTCATTAAGAAGATATATGTCACCACTGTTCATTTCATTCATTAAGAAGATATCTGTCGCCACTGTTCATTTCCTTCATTAAGAAGATATCTGTCGCCACTGTTCATTTCCTTCATTAAGAAGATATCTGTCGCCACTGTTCATTTCCTTCATTGAGAAGATATCTGTCGCCACTGTTCATTTCCTTCAATGAGAAGATATCTGTCACCACTGTTCATTTCCTTCAATGAGAAGATATCTGCGCCACTGTTCATTTCCTTCAATGAGAAGATATCTGTCACCACTGTTTATTTCCTTCAATGAGACGATATCTGTCGCCACTGTTCATTTCCTTCAATGAGAAGATATCTGTCACCACTGTTTATTTCCTTCAATGAGAAGATATCTGTCGCCACTGTTCATTTCCTTCAATGAGAAGATATCTGTCGCCACTGTTCATTTCCTTCAATGAGAAGATATCTGTCACCACTGTTCATTTCCTTCATTAAGAAGATATCTGTTGCCACTGTTCATTTCCTTCATTGAGAAGATATCTGTCGCCACTGTTCATTTCCTTCATTAAGAAGATATATGTCACCACTGTTCATTTCATTCATTAAGAAGATATCTGTCGCCACTGTTCATTTCCTTCATTAAGAAGATATCTGTCGCCACTGTTCATTTCCTTCATTGAGAAGATATCTGTCACCACTGTTCATTTCCTTCAATGAGAAGATATCTGTCGCCACTGTTCATTTCCTTCAATGAGAAGATATCTGTCACCACTGTTCATTTCCTTCATTAAGAAGATATCTGTTGCCACTGTTCATTTCCTTCATTGAGAAGATATCTGTCGCCACTGTTCATTTCCTTCATTAAGAAGATATATGTCACCACTGTTCATTTCATTCATTAAGAAGATATCTGTCGCCACTGTTCATTTCCTTCATTAAGAAGATATCTGTCGCCACTGTTCATTTCCTTCATTAAGAAGATATCTGTCGCCACTGTTCATTTCCTTCATTGAGAAGATATCTGTCGCCACTGTTCATTTCCTTCATTGAGAAGATATCTGTCGCCACTGTTCATTTCCTTCATTGAGAAGATATCTGTCGCCACTGTTCATTTCCTTCATTGAGAAGATATCTGTCGCCACTGTTCATTTCCTTCAATGAGAAGATATCTGTCGCCACTGTTCATTTCCTTCATTGAGAAGATATCTGTCGCCACTGTTCATTTCCTTCATTGAGAGACTTTGAGAGATGATCATAAACGTAGAATTAACTGTTGTTTGGAAATATTAAAATCTGGGTCTAAAGTCTCAAATCTCATTTATGAATAAACTGAAAGCCAGGGCAGAATAAATCAATAGATTGTGTGCAGGTCCCGGCAGACAAGGTACAGGTCCCTGCAGACAAGGTGCAGGTCCCGACAGACAAGGTGCAGGTCCCGACAGACAAGGTGCAGGTCCTGACAGACAAGATGCAGATCCTGGCAGACAAGGTGCAGGTCCTTGCAGACCGTTACTAAGACCCTGACTTACAACGGGCCAGTCGTAAACGCCTGGTCTGGACACAGTCTTCCAACTCCTATCGGGCATACTGACCAGTGACAGAAGACAATGCAGTGACAGGAGACTAGTAACATAAGACAATGCAGTGATAGGAGTCCAGTGACAGAAGACAATGCAGTGACAGGAGACCAGTGACAGAAGACAATGCATTGATAGGAGACCAGTGACAGAAGACAATTTTTAGGACACATGCCAACAGTGTGCTCTGTCAAGAAGAGGAACATATAAATAACAGATAAGCTCTGCATGTAGATGATCGCTGTATCTGGATGAGCCCTGTATATGTGAACAACTTTCTAGATTCTAGATAAGCTCCGTGTCTATATGACCTCCGTGTCTAGATGAGCTATGTGTGTAGATAAGCTCTATGTCTAGATGAGCTCTGTGTCTAGATGAGCTCTGTGTCTAGAAGAGCTCTGTGTCTAGATTAGCTCTGTGTCTAGATTAGTTGTTTAAAAACTATATTTAAAAGCCTATAAAAATGTAGATATTATAAGGTCTTAAAGAAGTATTAGTTGCTGAGTTTACTTTGTAAAGAACAACCTCTTGGAAAGACAATAATCTTGACATTAAATTCCTATTAATTAGCTATTTTTAAAAACTTTTGGACATATCTGCTTGTCCATATGAAGTTAACAACTAACATTCATGTCAACAAGACTATTAAATAGGTCAATCACCTGTCAACCAACCAAAGCCCCAGTCTTAACACCGCCAGCCGGAACCATTTTTATTGGGCACTTGAGATTTGAATGGTAGAAGCTTTGTAAGGCGATCTGGCAACAAAGTCCAGGGCAATCTGGCAAAAAAAGGTCGAGGGCAATGTAACAACAAAGTCCGGGGCAATCTGGCAACAAAGTTCACTTTTGATAGTTTCAGGGTCTCGCCAATCTGTTGTTTCGTCGCGTCGTTGACACACTTTGGAACTTGCTGGCATACGATCCACTGTGGACGGATCGTCATGGCAATAGCTGCAGCTCGATTGAACATTATTATTTTTTTAAAATTAAAGTTAAACGATATGGATATTTTCACCCGCTGCATTATAGCCACAGTGGCGGCGCATAAGGGGGATTTCTCCCGCATGCCCCGTTGGTCGTTTGGCTGCAGGGTCTATAGATAACCGTCTATAAACCTATCAGAATTTACCAGAGTGCTCTCCGGGCTGTTACAAAATCTAAGTCATCCATCTTAAAATCAGTATAGTCGCTATGTGAGCGGAGTTCCATGCCATATGACAGCTGATTTTTAAGCGTGAGAAATACTTTATATGTCTTGTGTTTATACAGAGGCGTAACTGGGTTTTTGGCGCCCTTGGCTAATTTGTTTTTTAAATAATAAAAATTTAAAAATTAGAGATTTAGTGGCGCCCTTTTGAACAGGCGTGGGTCGGCGCCCTTGGCAACTGCCCCAATGCCAAGCCATTGCTACGCCTCTGTGTTTATATGTCGTGTGTTTATATGTCGTGCGTTTAGATGTCGTGTGTTTATATGTTATTTATTTCGATGCTGCGTGTTTAAATTTCTCGTGTTTAAATTTCTCGTGTTTAAATGCCTTGTGTTAAAATTGTTCTATTTTTAAAATGTTGTATGAATTTTTTTCATGAGCTAAAAATCGCTATTTATAATATAATCAAAAACATTTCCATTTACCTTGTTCCATAGAATCTTATCTTAAGTTACGGACACTAGGTATTATTTAACCACAATAAAAGGACTTTTTCACTGAATACGGTAAGAACTCTAGGATGTGCTTCAAGTAAAATAGAGATATGGTCCTTAACTTTAGGGCGTTTTTGAAGTGAAGGGGACTCTCAGCTTTTGGGATTTAAAAAAATGTTTTGTTGTCGCTTTCAACCCACATGATCATCATAAGCAGAAGTTGAACACCTCTGACAACCCACATTAACATCATAAGCAGAACTTGAACAACTCTGACAACCCACATGATCATCATAAGCACAACCTGAACAACTCTGACAACCCACATGATTATCATAAGCAGAACTTGAACACCTCTGACAACCCACATGATCATCATAAGCAGAACTAAAACACCTCTGACAACCCACATGATCATCATAAGCACAACCTGAACAACTCTGACAACCCACATGATCACCATAAGCAGAACTTGAACACCTCTGACGATTGTTTTGCCATTCACTAAACTAATGTTACATACAGGATGTTACGTCACAGGGCAGATTTATTTAAAGTCAGACGTCACGGACAGTTCAAATTGTTTTCTAGACGTAGTTAACACAAATTCGTACAATGAAATATGTGTCTGTAAACGGGTCTATTTGTTCTTATATATAAAGTATATATCATTGAATTTGATTTTATTCTGGTTGCAAACCTGTTTTGCGTATGCAGGGGTGGACAAGCTTTTGTAGCTGCGAACAGATTAAAGCAGTAACAGAAGTATGGGGATCATTAATTGGTTGGGGGGGGGGGCGTTTATCCAAATCACAGGGAGTTGATTATTTTAAAATTTAAACATCAATATCAAACAACATGTTAAATACAATTAATAAATTATCTTAGTTCAACAAAGTAGCGGCAAATAAATAGCACAATTCTTAAAATATTTAGTGACATAGTAGTGACATAGTAGTGACATAGTAGTGACATAGTAGTGACATAGTAGTGACATAGTAGTGACATAGTAGTGACATAGTAGTGGCATAGTAGTGACATAGTTATAACATAGTAGTGACATAGTTATAACATAGTAGTGACATAGTAGTGACATAGTAGTGACATAGTAGTGACATAGTAGTGACATAGTAGTGGCATAGTAGTGACATAGTTATAACATAGTAGTGACATAGTAGTGGCATAGTAGTGACATAGTAGTGACATAGTAGTGACATAGTAGTGACATAGTAGTGACATAGTTATAACATAGTAGTGACATAGTAGTGACATAGTAGTGACATAGTAGTGACATAGTAGTGACATAGTAGTGACATAGTAGTGACATAGTTGTGACATAGTAGTGACATAGTTATAACATAGTAGTGACATAGTAGTGACATAGTATTGACATAGTAGTGACATAGTAGGGACATAGTAGTGACATAGTAGTGACATAGTTATAACATAGTAGTGACATAGTAGTGACATAGTTATAACATAGTAGTGACATAGTAGTGACATAGTTATAACATAGTAGTGACATAGTAGTGACATAGTAGTGACATAGTAGTAACATAGTTATAACATAGTAGTGACATAGTAGTGACATAGTAGTGACATAGTAGTGACATAGTAGTGACATAGTAGTGACATAGTTATAACATAGTAGTGACATAGTAGTGACATAGTAGTGACATAGTAGTGACATAGTAGTGACATAGTAGTGACATAGTTATAACATAGTAGTGACATAGCAGTGACATAGTAGTTACAGAGTAGTGACATAGTAGTGACATAGTTATAACATAGTAGTGACATAGTAGTGACATAGTAGTGACGCAGTAGTGACGCAGTAGTGATATAGTAGTGATATAGTAGAGATATAGTCGTGATATAGTAGTGACTTAGTAGTGACGTAGTAGTGACATAGTAGTGACAGAGTTGTGGTATAGTAGTGATATAGTAGTGACATGGTAGTGACGTAGTGGTGACGTAGTGGTGACGTAGTAGTGACGTAGTGGTGACGTAGTGGTGACGTAGTGGTGACTATGCAATCGAAAATTTAAATGACACGCTCATTTTTTTGCTACATTTTTTATAATGTTTATTTTTTAAAGGGAGCGTGAGCCATTCATGTTGGAGGCACGGGCCTCAATTGGCTCGCGAGCCATTCTTCGCTCACACCTGACTTATGACATTATCTCGCGAGCCATTCTTCGCCCACACCTGACTTATGACATTATCTCGCGAGCCATTCTTCGCCCACACCTGACTTATGACATTATCTCGCGAGCCATTCTTCGCCCACACCTGACTTATGATATTATTTTGTAATCCACTCTCAGTGGGCCCTTCTTTCAGTGTGTGTGTGTGTGTTTACCTGAGATTGTGTGTGTGTGTGTGTGTGTTTGCCCGCGTTTGTGTGTGTGTGTGTGACACGTTTATAATGGTGGAGACACGGCAATGAAAGCACTTGCCAGTTTTTTTATCGATCTAATAATTCATGACTTCTTCACCCGTGTGTCCTCATGAGTCAATCCATGCGTTGTCAACTCAGTGACTTAGGTTAAGACCAAGCGCCCGTAACCAGGCTAATTTTGGTTCGGGTTTTGAGACAAAGGTATATGAACCGGAACGGTTTGTAAGAATTTAAAATAAAAATAATAGAAAGTTGAAATTACCTTCGTAGCCATTGGGGGGTTAAAGGTCAAGAGAACAATTCACGTCTGCAGCTTACTTTCAGTCATTTCTCTCTCTTTGCTGTACTCGTCTGCTTATTTAGGTCAAGTGGTCAGATTTTTATAACTTTATATTTGTGTGGTGGAAATTAAACCGTTAAAAAAATGTTCTTTTTCAAAACAGGCATATCCCCCGTACCCCACTTCTCTCTCTCTTACTCACCCTCCCTCTTACCCTATCTCTTCTCTTCACTCACTCTCCCTTCTTTTCTCTCTCTTCTCTTCTCTCTCTTTATCATATTGTCTCTCTCTCTTCTCTTCTCTCTATCTCTGTCTCTCTCTCTCTCTGTCTGTCTCTCTCTCTCTCTTCTCTTCTCTCTCTTTCTATCACTGTCTCTCTTCTCTCTGTCTCTCTCTCTTCTCTCTCTCCCCCTCTCTCTCTCTTCTCTTCTCTCTCTTTCTATCTCTGTCTCTCTCTCCCTTCTCTTCTCTCTATCTCTCTCTCTTCTCTCTCTTCTCCCTCTTCTCTTTCTTCTCTTTTCTCTCTCTCTCTCCCTCTTCTCTTCTTTTCCCTCACTCTCTCTCTTCTCTCTCTCTTTCTCTCTCTGCATAACTGTCACCAATTTCCGGTCCAAAAAATTTCAAGGGACACCATCGCGATTGAACATCCCTAAGCAACATTAGACCCAAGGCCCAAGGCCATTCAAATATGTTTTACTCAACGTCATCAAGGTTGAACACCACAAACACCCCCCCCCCCCCCCAACTCCCGTATTCTTCTGACATGGTCACTCACGTGTTTCTTACACCAGAAGAAACATAGAAGAAGGGCCAAGTACTCATGGCGAATGCATGAAGGGGACTAACTCCTAATCTCTGCCAATTCTGCAGAATGGCGAACAGATTACCGGCTTTCAAAAAGAAAAAAAAAGGGGGGGGGGGGGTCATTGGTGGTCATAAAACACATACCAAAACAAGATACTTTCAAGATCAAGACTTCATTCATACTGGGACTGGTGGAAAAGGGGGAGGGGGTTGTTGTCACTATACATGTGAGGGGCGGCGCTGACAGAACTGTAAGCTTAACTTTTGTGGTTCTCTAAATAGAGAAGGAGGCTCATTTACAAAGACTTCGGTATACGACGACCGTCCCCCCCCCCCCCCAGTTATTATTGTTCCTCTTACCACCAGTTTTGTTGTTGGTTTTTTGCGGTGCGGAGTTTCTTACCGTCTGCCCGCTATTTTACAATGTTTGTCAATATTCAAAATAAAATAAAATAACTTCCATCTTTGTATATCTTTTGGAAGATTAGCAATCCACTTGTGCAACTAGGACAATGGCGGGGGATCCAATTATCCACCTAGGACAAAGGCGGGGGATCCAATTATCCACCTAGGACAAAGGCGGGGGATCCAATTATCCACCTAGGACAAAGGCGGGGGATCCAATTATCCACCTAGGACAAAGGCGGGGGATCCAATTATCCACCTAGGACAAAGGCGGGGGATCCAATTATCCACCTAGGACAAAGGCGGGGGATCCAATTATCCACCTAGGACAAGGGCCCTTGATTTCCCGCACTACGCCACTGATTGAACAAACTTTTCTTTAATTTGCAGACACTGTTTCGTAGGCAAAAGTGGGTCAAAAGGGATGAACGACCCACAGCTCGCATGGTGCAGTCTCCAATCCTTGAACTGGCTGGTGCATTTTTTTTACAGCTGATTTTAATCCCTTTTTTCTTCACCTGGCCGCTCACATGAGTGCACCTTCCTGGTCTGGCCCCCAGTAAAAATTGCCATAAATATCAGAGTTATTCACCTGACGAGCACGTCCCATCACGTCCTTAAAGACTGTCTGTCTGTCTGATCACGTCCTTAAAGACTGTCTGTCTGTCTGATCACGTCCTTAAAGACTGTCTGTCTGTCTGATCACGTCCTTAAAGACTGTCTGTCTATCTGATGAGGTTCTTAAAGACTGTCTGTCTGTCTGATCACGTTCTTAAAGAATGTCTGTCTGTCTGATCACGTCCTTAAAGACTGTCTGTCTGACTGATCGGGTTCTTAAAAAATGTCTGTCTGTCTGATCACGTCCTTAAAGACTGTCTGTCTGTCTGATCAGGTTCTTGAAGACTGTCTGTCTGTCTGATCACGTCCTTAAAGACTGTCTGTCTGTCTGTCTGTCTGATCACGTCCTTAAAGACTGTCTGTCTGTCTGATCACGTCCTTAAAGTCTCTCTGTCTGTCTGGTCACGTCCTTAAAGACTGTCTGTCTGTCTGATCACGCCCTTAAAGACTGTCTGTCTGTCTGATCACGTCCTTAAAGACTGTCTGTTCTGTCTGATCACGTCCTTAAAGACTGTCTGTCTGTCTGTCTGATCACGTCCTTAAAGACTGTCTGTCTGTCTGTCTGATCACGTCCTCCTCTTGTTATGGCGAGTCTTCTAGTCTAACATTTAAACCTGGTGCCCGACGTAAGAAACGGAAGGGAACTGAGATTTATCTCTATCTATCTATCTATCTATCTATCTATCTATCTATCTATCTATCTATCTATCTATCTATCTATCTGTCTGTCTGTCTGTCTGTCTATCTATCTATCTATCTATCTATCTATCTATCTATCTATCTATCTATCTATCTATCTATCTAGTCTGTCGGTCTCTCAGTCTGTCTGTATATCTGTCTGTATTTCCGTTTGTCTGTCTGTCTATCTATCTTTTTATCTATATATCTTTATTCGCCTTGTCCAGCGTAGCAGTATGGAAAAATTAATTAAAATGGTGCATGTGGGCTGCTACGTGGAATGTAGCGGCAAAATGTTAGGTGCTCCTAAGGCGTCACTTTTCATAAAAACGCCCCTTGGTGTGAACCGTGTATACTATTTTTGGTTAATAAAAAAAAACATTTAGTTAAAATGGAAAATATTAACTTTTCTCAATCACCCGTCCTGCTATTATAAAGGCCAGAATAATGACAGATACGACGACATATCATAGACAGACACGACGACAGAAAACATGAAAACAACGACGCCTGGTGATATCTCTGAATCTGATCTTGAGAAGCAACGACTCGCCGGACTGCTGGACTTTTATCAATAATGCATTAAATTATGGATAGATCGTAGCACTTCCTAGATGAAATGGACTGCCTGGCTTTGTACTGCGAATGGACTGTAGACCAAAGCTGTATTCCATGACGGAGCGCACACGTCATATGTCCACCTGGAGCTGTGTGGTCATGTCAACACCACATGAGGTACTGGCCGGGTTAGTGGCGTAGCTAGGGTTGTCATAGAGGGTTGGTTTAGGGTTGAAGTTCTGCCTTTCGTCACAGAGGTTCCGTAAAATGGACCAGGCGCTGGATCAAATATTCTCTTGGCTGTATTGGTAGCTATTGTCTCTTGGTTTTCATGAGAGGTATTTTCGCATTGGTTATTGTCCAAATAAGGCTAATAAGAGTTATTTTGTGTTTAAAAGTTGGCTTATTTTCTAAAGATTTTCTGCTTTTATAGTTTGTTCTATATTTAGGTCGTCCCAGAAAGGTTTATATTTCCACCTAAAACCTCCACCTGGTATACTGAGGGAGGTAGCTTCTAATGGCATACCGATGGAGGTAGCTTTTAATAGCAAACCTAGGGAGGTAGCTTCTAATGGCATACTGAGGTAGGTAGCTTCTAATGGCAAACCGAGGGAGGTAGCTCCTAATATGGCTTTGGTTCTTGGTTCGCATACTTTTTCTGTGGTGTTTTATTGGTTGATATCACAGAGTACTTAATCACTTCTTACCTTATATAAATGCCAGTTTGATTTTTGTTGTTGAAATTCCAGCGTGTTGTTGTTTTAAAATGTTTTAGACTGTGTGTTATAAGTCACGTGACAACGGGCCTGTGAACACGTCCTATCCCATCCATCAGTAAGTCAGTAGCGATTAGGGTTAAGTCAGGTCTGATGCGTGTGCTGAGCGCTATTAAGAAGTGTGGGAGGCGACAGTTTGTTCTCTATAATTTGTAGTGAACGGTTTGTCTGTTGTCTATAGTGAACGGTTGGTCTGTTGTTTATAGTGAACGGTTTGTCTTTTGTTTACAGTGAACGGTTTGTCTGTTGTTTATAGTGAACGGTTTGTCTGTTGTTTATAGTAAATGGTTTGTCTGTTGTTTATAGTGAACGGTTTGTCTGTTGTTTATAGTGAACGGTTTGTCTGTTGTTTATAGTGAACGGTTTGTCTGTTGTTTATAGTGAACGGTTTGTCTGTTGTTTATAGTGAACGGTTTGTCTGTTGTTTATAGTGAACGGTTTGTCTGTTGTCTATAGTGAACGGTTTGTCTGTTGTCTATAGTGAACGGTTTGTCTGTTGTTTATAGAGAAAGGTCTGTCGTGTTAGAGAGCTCTTCTGTTGTTTATAGTGAAAGGTTTGTCGTGTTAGAGAGTTTTTCTGTTGTCTTTCACATGTTGTTATTATGGTCTCTGTTGAGGGGCCGAAAAACTCACCAGCAATCACTGTACTCGAGTATTGTGTGCTCCCTAGGTGGGCAAACATGAGAGTTACGGTTTGGGGGGGGGGGGGGGCTATGTGTTAAAGATGCTTTTTTTAACCATGGTAAATATTAGCTTTTTGGATAGCTGTGATCTGATATGTGTGGGTTATCTACATATCGCTATTTCTTAGGTAGGGGGTGATCCCCCTACAATAATGGCTTCTCCAAAGGGTAATGGGTGTGTGGGACTACGATGTGTGGGTCTGTGATGTGTGGGTCTGTGATGTGTGGGTCTACGATGTGTGGGTCTACGATGTGTGGGTCTGTGATGTGTGGGTCTACGATGTGTGGGTCTGTGATGTGTGGGTCTATGTTGTGTGGGTCTACGATGTGTGGGACTACGAAGTGTGGGTCTACGATGTGTGGGTCTGTGATGTGTGGGTCTATGTTGTGTAGGTCTATGTTGTGTGGGTCTGTGATGTGTGGGTCTACGATGTGTGGGTCTATGTTGTGTGGGTCTATGTTGTGTGGGTCTGTGATGTGTGGGACTATGATGTGTGGGTCTACGATGTGTGGGACTACGATGTGTGGGTCTGTGATGTGTGGGTCTATATTGTGTAGGTCTATGTTGTGTGGGTCTGTGATGTGTGGGTCTACGATGTGTGGGACTACGATGTGTGGGTCTATGTTGTGTGGGTCTATGTTGTGTGGGTCTGTGATGTGTGGGACTATGATGTGTGGGTCTACGATGTGTGGGACTACGATGTGTGGGTCTGTGATGTGTGGGTCTATGTTATGTGGGTCTATGTTGTGTGGGTCTGTGTTGTGTGGGACTATGATGTGTGGGTATGTGATGTGTGGGTCTGTGTTGTGTGGGACTACGATGTGTGGGTCTGTGTTGTGTGGGACTACGATGTGTGGATCTGTGTTGTGTTGGAATGCGTTGTGTGGGTCTGTGTTGTGTGGGACTACGATGTGTGGGTCTGTGTTGTGTGGCGCTATGATGAGTGGGTCTGTGATGTGTGGGACTATGATGTGTGGGTCTGTGTTGTGTGGGACTACGATGTGTGGGTCTGTGTTGTGTGGGACTATGATGTGTGGGTTTGTGTTGTGTGGGACAACGATGTGTGAGTCTGTGTTGTGGTGGAATGCGTTGTGTGGGTCTGTGTTGTGTGGGACTATGATGTGTGGGTCTGTGTTGTGTGGGACTACGATGTGTGGGTCTGTGTTGTGTGAGACTACGATGTGTGGGTCTGTGTTGTGTTGGAATGCGTTGTGTGGGTCTGTGTTGTGTGGGACTACGATGTGTGGGTCTGTGTTGTGTGGGACTACGATGTGTGGGTCTGTGTTGTGTTGGAATGCGTTGTGTGGGTCTGTGTTGTGTGGGACTATGATGCGTGGGTCTGTGTTGTGTGGGACTATGATGTGTGGGTCTGTGTTGTGTGGGACTGTGATGTGTGGGTCTGTGTTGTGTGGGACTGTGATGTGTGGGTCTGTGTTGTGTGGGACTGTGATGTGTGGGTCTGTGTTGTGATGTACATTTTCTTGAAGTAGTACTATAAGGACGTGTTCCTTCTGCAGTAGTTGGGAGATGGGAGGTGAGAGATTAACTAGTAGTTGGGAGATGGGAGGTGAGAGATCAACTAGTAGTTGGGAGATGGGAGGTGAGAGATCTAGTAGTTGGGAGATGGGAGGTGAGAGATCAACTAGTAGTTGGGAGATGGGAGGTGAGAGATCAAATAGTAGTTGGGGGATGGGAGGTGAGAGATCAAATAGTAGTTGGGGGATGGGAGATGAGAGATCAAATAGTAGTTGGGGGATGGGAGGTGAGAGATCAAATAGTAGTTGGGGGATGGGAGGTGAGAGATCAAATAGTAGTTGGGGGATGGGAGGTGAGAGATCAAATAGTAGTTGGGGGATGGGAGGTGAATTTTTAGTATTTCTCTGTAACCATGGTTTCCCTGGCTTTTCTTCCCACCCAGATCTAGATTCTACATACCCTATGTCTCCACGCAGTAAAGACTAGTTTCAGACACCTACAAAAGGTAGGGTATAGGCTGGATTAGAGTAAACTAATGTGCTTTCACTTTGCTCTTAGAGTGGGGCCCCGCCTCCTGCCCAAGGGTCCAGTTAAACCCTTGGACGTTCGTTCGCACCTGAGTGGTGTCTATTATAACAAGTAGGACCGGTACAAGTAGGACCGGTACAAGTAGGACCGGTACAAGTAGGACTGATACAAGTAGGACCGGTACATTCAGACACACTGAGATAGAAGAGCTCATACACGAGGCAGCACTTGGTACATCTGGGTGGTCAATACCTCCATCTGGGCAATCAACACCTCCATCTGGGCAGTCACTACCTCCATATGGGTAGTCACTACCTCCATCTGGTACATCTTGGCTATCAATACCTCCATGTGGTACGTCTTTGCAGTCAATATCTCCATCTGGTACAGCTGTGCAGTCAATATCTCCATCTGGTACAGCTGTGCAGTCAATATCTCCATCTGGTACAGCTGTGCAGTCAATATCTCCATCTGGTACAGCTGGGCAATATCTCCATCTTGTACAGCTGTGCAGTCAATATCTCCATCTGGTACAGCTGGGCAATATCTCCATCTTGTACAGCTGTGCAGTCAATATCTCCATCTGGTACAGCTGGGCAATATCTCCATCTGGTACAGCTGTGCAGTCAATATCTCCATCTGGTACAGCTGTGCAGTCAATATCTCCATCTGGTACAGCTGTGCAGTCAATATCTCCATCTGGTACAGCTGGGCAATATCTCCATCTTGTACAGCTGTGCAGTCAATATCTCCATCTGGTACAGCTGGGCAATACCTCTATCTTGTACAGCTGTGCAGTCAATACCTCCATCTTGTACAGCTGGGCAATACCTCCATCTTGTACAGCTGTGCAGTCAATATCTCCATCTGGTACAGCTGGGCAATACCTCCATCTTGTACAGCTGTGCAGTCAATACCTCCATCTTGTACAGCTGTGCAGTCAATATCTCCATCTTGTACAGCTGTGCAGTCAATACCTCCATCTTGAGAATGAGAGAATGAGATAGACTGAGAGAGATTGAGAGAGACTGAGAGAGACTGAGAGAATGAGATAGACAGAGAGATTGAGAGAGATTGAGAGTGACTGAGAGAATGAGATAGACTGAGAGAGATTGAGAGAGATTGAGAGAGACTG
Organism: Omphiscola glabra; assembly: GCA_964017045.1. Lineage (NCBI taxonomy): Eukaryota > Metazoa > Mollusca > Gastropoda > Lymnaeidae > Omphiscola > Omphiscola glabra. The sequence continues at coordinate 1,324,169 of OZ024796.1, read as the reverse complement.
AGAGACTGAGATAGACTGAGAGAGATTGAGCGAGATTGAGAGAGAATGAGAGAGATTGAGCGAGATTGAGAGAGAATGAGAGAGAATGAGAGAATGAGATAGACTGGGAGAGATTGAGAGAGACTGAGAGAATGAGAGAATGAGATAGACTGAGAGAGATTGAGAGAGACTGAGAGAATGAGTTAGACTGAGAGAGATTGAGAGAGAATGAGAGAGATTGAGCGAGATTGAGAGAGACTGAGATAGACTGAGAGAGATTGAGAGAGATTGAGATAGACTGAGAGAGAATGAGATAGACTGAGAGAGATTGAGAGAGATTGAGATAGACTGAGAGAGAATGAGAGAGATTGAGAGAGAATGAGATAGACTGAGAGAGATTGAGAGAGATTGAGATAGACTGAGAGAGAATGAGATAGACTGAGAGAGAATGAGATAGACTGAGAGAATGAGATAGACTGAGAGAGATTGAGAGAGATTGAGCGAGATTGAGATAGACTGAGAGAGATTGAGAGAGATTGAGCGAGATTGAGAGAGAATGAGATAGACTGAGAGAGAAGTGCCTGACACCAATACTACTCACTAAATATCTCTTACTTTCAGTTTTCTTTTCGTGATTGTTAACCCAAAATGCAATCGTGACATTTCCTAAATATTGAGAACCCGCGAGGTACCCCATAATGCAAACTTATACCCGTCTTGTGAATGGCTATACCGGTACCTCACCTGTGTTGTTGTGCTACACACTATATGCATGAAGACCAATCTGTTATCATAAAACACGCGCTACCTATACTACCACACGTTGGTAGCCACACAAGGCGCCGTATCAGCATAGCGAGCTGATAATAATATATCAATAGCTAGTATTTCTATTGCCCCGGACAAAAAAAAACAACAAAATTATAGCCGAAGACAGATTTAATTCTATAAGCAAGGCGAAATTTTATAATTAACATTTGGGTTGCTCCGTTTATTGGCCAGGTAGATGACCCATAGCGAACAAATAGATGAAAAAATATCTCAATAAAAATATAAGAAATAGCACACTTATTTTATTGATCCCCCCTCCACACCACAACCTTAATGGCTCTGATTTCATACATCCCACAACCTCAATGGCTCTGATTTCATACAGCCCACAACCTAAATGGCTCTGATTTCATACAGCCCACAACCCTAAATGGCTCTGATTTCATACAGCCCACAACCCTAAATGGCTCTGATTTCATACATCCCACAACCTCAATGGCTCTGATTTCATACAGCCCACAACCTCATAGGCTCTGATTTCATACATCCCACAACCTCAATGGCTCTGATTTCATACGTCCAACAACCTCAATGGCTCTGATTTCATACAGCCCACAACCTCAATGGCTCTGATTTCATACAACCCACAACCTCAATGACTCTGATTTCATACATCCCACAACCTTAATGGCTCTGATTTCATACAGCCCACAACCTCATAGGCTCTGATTTCATACAACCCACAACCTCAATGGCTCTGATTGATTTCATACAGCCCACAACCTCAATAGCTCTGATTTCATACAGCCCACAACCTCAATGGCTCTGATTTCATACAGCCCACAACCTCAATGGCTCTGATTTCATACAGCCCACAACCTCAATGGCTCTGATTTCATACATCCCACAACCTCAATGGCTCTGATTTCATACAGCCCACAACCTCAATGGCTCTGATTTCATACAGCAATGAATAAAAACGACAGATTTGAGGTTATGTTGTTTTTTTAAAACACATTTTCTCAGCCATGAAGAGAGTAGAGTTCAGATTTGTTATTGTCTGTTCATTTACGAATCATTCTAATTCTATTGATATTATACAACCATTTTATTAACGGCCATTTTTTTCCCGCAAGGCAACACAATCTTATCATTTCGTGTTCCGGAATTGCTGGGCAGGACCAGTTGGGATTATCCGCTCATGTGGGATTAAGTTTTATATAGTGGGTCTTTAGTTGGTAGGACGAGTTAAGTCCCTTGTGAAACATAACAGTGAAGCTTGTAATACTCATTTTATTTCTTTGTCAAATTATCGCTATGTCATATTATTGCCATGTCATATTATTGCCATGTCATATTATCGCTATGTCATATTATTGTTATGTCCTATTATCGTTATGTCATATTATTGCCATGTCATATTATTGCGATGTCATATTATTGCTATGCCATATTATTGCTATGTCATATTATTGCTATGTCATTTAATTGCTATGTCATTTTATCGCTATGACATATTATCGCTATGTCATATTATTGCGATTTCATATTATTGATGTCATATTATTGCGATGTCATAGTAGACAAGACAATCAAGTGGACGTTTCGTCATTGAAGTTTCATTTGTTTTTCAGAGTGAATTTACAGAGCTGGATCATATCAAAACGGCTGCACTTACAGCCACAGCTGCACCGTTTGGCACCAACTACACGCCTTCCTACAAACCTCGGATCATTGGCGGGAATATGGTGACCGTTATAGAGCGACCAGTCGAGTGAGTTGATGGAACGGGGGGAGGGGGGACTGGGGGTTGATGACTGTCATAGAGCGACCAGTCGAGTGAGTTGATGGGATCATGATTACAAGTTGCCGTTAAGGGATATGAGGCGATAGGCTGTGGTGGAAGCCTATGGCCGGTGATTCTAAATATGCAGCCCTGAGAAAGCTGCTCCTAGGCAACAGTTTCGTCCCAGCTATTTCGCGAATTAGTCGCGGGGTGGAAACCCACTGTAGAATCCCTCTTAGAGGGCGTCCGATGCTTCCCCGGGACGGGTGGGGGGAGATATTAGGACGTTAATTTACCGTCCCGACTCCTAAGAAAGTGGGCTGCGGACGCTTGAAACACAGCGTCTTCGGTCGACCAGATGTCTCCGAGCGGGGAGGGCTCCATCGGTAAACCCGATCGAGCGGTTGCTGGTGGGGACGCTCCACGCCCGGGGAGGTCTCTGGCGTCCCTCCGCACGGCCTGGCGTCAGGGAAACCCGGCGACTGGCATGTGTGGGTGGACGCCGGGGAGGGCATAAGGAGCGCAAGCTCGACGGCCCGCTGACGCCATTTCTTAATGATATATTTCAGTGAGTTGATGGAACGGGGGGAGGGGGGACTGGGGGTTGATGACTGTCATAGAGCGACCAGTCGAGTGAGTTGGTGGTACGGGGGGGAGGGGGGACTGGGGGTTGATGACTGTCATAGAGCGACCAGTCGAGTGAGTTGATGGTACGGGGGGGAGGGGGGACTGGGGGTTGATGACTGTCATAGAGCGACCAGTCGAGTGAGTTGATGGTACGGGGGGAGGGGGGACTAAGGGTTGATGACTGTCATAGAGCGACCAGTCGAGTGAGTTGATGGTACGGGGGGGAGGGGGGACTGGGGGTTGATGACTGTCATAGAGCGACCAGTCGAGTGAGTTGATGGAACGGGGGGAGGGGGGACTGGAGGTTGATGACTGTCATAGAGCGACCAGTCGAGTGAGTTGATGGTACGGGGGGAGGGGGAACTGGGGGTTGATGACTGTCATAGAGCGACCAGTCGAGTGAGTTGATGGTACGGGGGGAGGGGGGACTGGGGGTTGATGACTGTCATAGAGCGACCAGTCGAGTGAGTTGATGGTACGGGGTGAGGGGGGACTGGAGGTTGATGACTGTCATAGAGCGACCAGTCGAGTGAGTTGATGGAACGGGGGGAGGGGGGACTGGGGGTTGATGACTGTCATAGAGCGACCAGTCGAGTGAGTTGATGGTACGGGGGGAGGGGGGACTGGGGGTTGATGACTGTCATAGAGCGACCAGTCGAGTGAGTTGATGGTACGGGGGGAGGGGGGACTGGGGGTTGATGACTGTCATAGAGCGACCAGTCGAGTGAGTTGATGGTACGGGGGGAGGGGGGACTGGGGGTTGATGACTGTCATAGAGCGACCAGTCGAGTGAGTTGATGGTACGGGGGGGAGGGGGGACTGGGGGTTGATGACTGTCATAGAGCGACCAGTCGAGTGAGTTGATGGTACGGGGGGAGGGGGGACTGGAGGTTGATGACTGTCATAGAGCGACCAGTCGAGTGAGTTGATGGTACGGGGGGGAGGGGGGACTGGGGGTTGATGACTGTCATAGAGCGACCAGTCGAGTGAGTTGATGGTACGGGGGGAGGGGGGACTGGGGGTTGATGACTGTCATAGAGCGACCAGTCGAGTGAGTTGATGGTACGGGGGGAGGGGGGACTGGAGGTTGATGACTGTCATAGAGCGACCAGTCGAGTGAGTTGATGGTACGGGGGGAGGGGGGACTGGAGGTTGATGACTGTCATAGAGCGACCAGTCGAGTGAGTTGATGGTACGGGGGGAGGGGGGACTGGGGGTTGATGACTGTCATAGAGCGACCAGTCGAGTGAGTTGATGGTACGGGGGGAGGGGGGACTGGAGGTTGATGACTGTCATAGAGCGACCAGTCGAGTGAGTTGATGGTACGGGGGGAGGGGGGACTGGGCGTTGATGACTGTCATAGAGCGACCAGTCGAGTGAGTTGATGGTACGGGGGGAGGGGGGACTGGAGGTTGATGACTGTCATAGAGCGACCAGTCGAGTGAGTTGATGGTACGGGGGGGAGGGGGGACTGGAGGTTGATGACTGTCATAGAGCGACCAGTCGAGTGAGTTGATGGTACGGGGGGAGGGGGGACTGGGGGTTGATGACTGTCATAGAGCGACCAGTCGAGTGAGTTGATGGTACGGGGGGAGGGGGGACTGGAGGTTAATGACTGTCATAGAGCGACCAGTCGAGTGAGTTGATGGTACGGGGGGAGGGGGGACTGGAGGTTGATGACTGTCATAGAGCGACCAGTCGAGTGAGTTGATGGTACGGGGGGGAGGGGGGACTGGGGGTTGATGACTGTCATAGAGCGACCAGTCGAGTGAGTTTATGGTACGGGGGGGAGGGGGGACTGGAGGTTGATGACTGTCATAGAGCGACCAGTCGAGTGAGTTGATGGTACGGGGGGGGGAGGGGGGACTGGAGGTTGATGACTGTCATAGAGCGACCAGTCGAGTGAGTTGATGGTACAGGGGGAGGGGGGACTGGGGGTTGATGACTGTCATAGAGCGACCAGTCGAGTGAGTTGATGGTACGGGGGGAGGGGGGACTGGAGGTTGATGACTGTCATAGAGCGACCAGTCGAGTGAGTTGATGGTACGGGGGGAGGGGGGACTGGAGGTTGATGACTGTCATAGAGCGACCAGTCGAGTGAGTTGATGGTACGGGGGGAGGGGGGACTGGGGGTTGATGACTGTCATAGAGCGACCAGTCGAGTGAGTTGATGGTACGGGGGGAGGGGGGACTGGAGGTTGATGACTGTCATAGAGCGACCAGTCGAGTGAGTTGATGGTACGGGGGGAGGGGGGACTGGGCGTTGATGACTGTCATAGAGCGACCAGTCGAGTGAGTTGATGGTACGGGGGGAGGGGGGACTGGAGGTTGATGACTGTCATAGAGCGACCAGTCGAGTGAGTTGATGGTACGGGGGGGAGGGGGGACTGGAGGTTGATGACTGTCATAGAGCGACCAGTCGAGTGAGTTGATGGTACGGGGGGAGGGGGGACTGGGGGTTGATGACTGTCATAGAGCGACCAGTCGAGTGAGTTGATGGTACGGGGGGAGGGGGGACTGGAGGTTAATGACTGTCATAGAGCGACCAGTCGAGTGAGTTGATGGTACGGGGGGGAGGGGGGACTGGAGGTTGATGACTGTCATAGAGCGACCAGTCGAGTGAGTTGATGGTACGGGGGGGAGGGGGGACTGGGGGTTGATGACTGTCATAGAGCGACCAGTCGAGTGAGTTTATGTTACGGGGGGGAGGGGGGACTGGAGGTTGATGACTGTCATAGAGCGACCAGTCGAGTGAGTTGATGGTACGGGGGGGGAGGGGGGACTGGAGGTTGATGACTGTCATAGAGCGACCAGTCGAGTGAGTTGATGGTACGGGGGGAGGGGGGACTGGGGGTTGATGACTGTCATAGAGCGACCAGTCGAGTGAGTTGATGGTACGGGGGGAGGGGGGACTGGGGGTTGATGACTGTCATAGAGCGACCAGTCGAGTGAGTTGATGGTACGGGGGGAGGGGGGACTGGGGGATGATGACTGTCATAGAGCGACCAGTCGAGTGAGTTGATGGTACGGGGGGAGGGGGGACTGGGGGTTGATGACTGTCATAGAGCGACCAGTCGAGTGAGTTGATGGTACAGGGGGAGGGGGGACTGGGGGTTGATGACTGTCATAGAGCGACAATTCGAGTGAGTTGATGGTACGGGGGGAGGGGGGACTGGGGGTTGATGACTGTCATAGAGCGACCAGTCGAGTGAGTTGATGGTACGGGGGGAGGGGGGACTGGGGGTTGATGACTGTCATAGAGCGACCAGTCGAGTGAGTTGATGGTACGCTGGGGGTTTGATGGCCAGGACAAAAAGAAAGGGATTGCTGTAAATATTTATGATAATAACTCCATGCAAAGTATTGAAGTAACGATTATAGTAAATGATATCTAGTGAGCCTTTCTATTCCTATCTTACCTTTTATATCGAAAGTTTATGATATTAAATGCTAGAATAGATTATTGATTTATATGTTATAAACTATAAAAAATTGTTATTTAACTACAAATAAAATTTATTTTTAAAAAGGGTTGTGTGCCCCCCCCCTCCCAACCGACTAAAAACTTACAAAGGGAGAAAGCTCAAAAGAGAAAGTATTTGATACTGTGTTCTCCTTGCACGTATTTTGGACGATCCATAAATTATAGACTCATGGATGAAAGTATGTATTAAATCTGAGTGCGCAGTTTTAAAAAATGGTTAATAATTATTTCATTCGACTTGATTATTTGCCTTGACCTGAGCTGTATTTTGTTTAAAATCGGTTGTTCAATTCGTCAGCCTCACTCGCTCTATTTGATCCAATCATCAGTTGATGGCCAGCAGTGTTCCTTGTGTCTCAGTATTTCATCCAATCAACGGTTGATAACAAGCAGTGTTTCTTGTGTCTCATTGTGCTCTTTATATGTTCCTCGTCGCAGGAGGTTTCGGAATTTTCATTGTGCCACTTTCATACCGCCCACGGGACTCCGTCTCCGGGTTTGATTTCAGAGTTTGCCTTCTCTTAGATGAGTTGCCATCCAAAGGTTAAAGATATCCATCTCTTAGATGAGTTGCCATCCAAAGGTTAAAGAGACCCATCTCTTAGATGAGTTGCCATCCAAAGGTTAAAGAGACCCATCTCTTAGATGAGTTGCCATCCAAAGGTTAAAGAGACCCATCTCTTAGATGAGTTGCCATCCAAAGGTTAAAGAGACCCATCTCTTAGATGAGTTGCCATCCAAAGGTTAAAGAGACCCATCTCTTAGATGAGTTGCCATCCAAAGGTTAAAGAGACCCATCTCTTAGATGAGTTGCCATCCAAAGGTTAAAGAGACCCATCTCTTAGATGAGTTGCCATCCAAAGGTTAAAGAGACCCATCTCTTAGATGAGTTGCCATCCAAAGGTCAAAGAGACCCATCTCTTAGATGAGTTGCCATTCAAAGGTTAAAGAGACCCATCTCTTAGATGAGTTGCCATCCAAAGGTTAAAGAGACCCATCTCTTAGATGAGTTGCCATCCAAGGGTCAAAGAGACCCATCTCTTAGATGAGTTGCCATCCAAAGGTTAAAGAGACCCATCTCTTAGATGAGTTGCCATCCAAAGGTTAAAGAGACCCATCTCTTAGATGAGTTGCCATCCAAAGGTTAAAGAGACCCATCTCTTAGATGAGTTGCCATCCAAAGGTTAAAGAGACCCATCTCTTAGATGAGTTGCCATCCAAAGGTCAAAGAGACCCATCTCTTAGATGAGTTGCCATTCAAAGGTTAAAGAGACCCATCTCTTAGATGAGTTGCCATCCAAAGGTTAAAGAGACCCATCTCTTAGATGAGTTGCCATCCAAAGGTTAAAGAGACCCATCTCTTAGATGAGTTGCCATCCAAGGGAGACCCATCTCTTAGATGAGTTGCCATCCAAAGGTTAAAGAGACCCATCTCTTAGATGAGTTGCCATCCAAAGGTTAAAGAGACCCATCTCTTAGATGAGTTGCCATCCAAAGGTTAAAGAGACCCATCTCTTAGATGAGTTGCCATCCAAAGGTCAAAGAGACCCATCTCTTAGATGAGTTGCCATTCAAAGGTTAAAGAGACCCATCTCTTAGATGAGTTGCCATCCAAAGGTTAAAGAGACCCATCTCTTAGATGAGTTGCCATCCAAGGGTCAAAGAGACCCATCTCTTAGATGAGTTGCCATCCAAAGGTTAAAGAGACCCATCTCTTAGATGAGTTGCCATTCAAAGGTTAAAGAGACCCATCTCTTAGATGAGTTGCCATCCAAAGGTTAAAGAGACCCATCTCTTAGATGAGTTGCCATCCAAGGGTCAAAGAGACCCATCTCTTAGATGAGTTGCCATCCAAAGGTTAAAGAGACCCATCTCTTAGATGAGTTGCCATTCAAAGGTTAAAGAGACCCATCTCTTAGATGAGTTGCCATCCAAAGGTTAAAGAGACCCATCTCTTAGATGAGTTGCCATCCAAAGGTTAAAGAGACCCATCTCTTAGATGAGTTGCCATCCAAAGGTCAAAGAGATCCATCTCTTAGATGAGTTGCCATCCAAAGGTCAAAGAGACCCATCTCTTAGATGAGTTGCCATCCAAAGGTCAAAGAGACCCATCTCTTAGATGAGTTGCCATCCAAAGGTCAAAGAGACCCATCTCTTAGATGAGTTGCCATCCAAAGGTCAAAGAGACCCATCTCTTAGATGAGTTGCCATCCAAAGGTCAAAGAGACCTATCTCTTAGATGAGTTGCCATCCAAAGGTCAAAGAGACCCATCTCTTAGATGAGTTGCCATCCAAAGGTCAAAGAGACCCATCTCTTAGATGAGTTGCCGTCCAAAGGTCAAAGAGACCCATCTCTTAGATGAGTTGCTATCCAAAGGTCAAAAAGACCCATCTCTTAGATGAGTTGCCATCCAAAGGTCAAAGAGACCCATCTCTTAGATGAGTTGCCATCCAAAGGTTAAAGAGACCCATCTCTTAGATGAGTTGCCATCCAAAGGTTAAAGAGACCCATCTCTTAGATGAGTTGCCATCCAAAGGTTAAAGAGACCCATCTCTTAGATGAGTTGCCATCCAAAGGTCAAAGAGACCCATCTCTTAGATGAGTTGCCATTCAAAGGTCAAAGAGACCCATCTCTTAGATGAGTTGCCATCCAAAGGTTAAAGAGACCCATCTCTTAGATGAGTTGCCATCCAAGGGTCAAAGAGACCCATCTCTTAGATGAGTTGCCATCCAAAGGTTAAAGAGACCCATCTCTTAGATGAGTTGCCATCCAAGGGTCAAAGAGACCCATCTCTTAGATGAGTTGCCATCCAAAGGTTAAAGAGACCCATCTCTTAGATGAGTTGCCATCCAAAGGTCAAAGAGACCCATCTCTTAGATGAGTTGCCATCCAAGGGTCAAAGAGACCCATCTCTTAGATGAGTTGCCATCCAAAGGTTAAAGAGACCCATCTCTTAGATGAGTTGCCGTCCAAAGGTTAAAGAGACCCATCTCTTAGATGAGTTGCCATCCAAAGGTTAAAGAGACCAATCTCTTAGATGAGTTGCCATCCAAGGGTCAAAGAGACCCATCTCTTAGATGAGTTGCCATCCAAAGGTTAAAGAGACCCATCTCTTAGATGAGTTGCCATCCAAAGGTTAAAGAGACCCATCTCTTAGATGAGTTGCCATCCAAAGGTTAAAGAGACCCATCTCTTAGATGTGTTGCCATTCAAAGGTTAAAGAGACCCATCTCTTAGATGAGTTGCCATCCAAAGGTTAAAGAGACCCATCTCTTAGATGAGTTGCCATCCAAGGGTCAAAGAGACCCATCTCTTAGATGAGTTGCCATCCAAAGGTTAAAGAGACCCATCTCTTAAATGAGTTGCCATCCAAAGGTTAAAGAGACCCATCTCTTAGATGAGTTGCCATCCAAAGGTTAAAGAGACCCATCTCTTAGATGAGTTGCCATCCAAAGGTCAAAGAGACCCATCTCTTAGATGAGTTGCCATCCAAAGGTCAAAGAGACCCATCTCTTAGATGAGTTGCCATCCAAAGGTCAAAGAGACCCATCTCTTAGATGAGTTGCCATCCAAAGGTTAAAGAGACCCATCTCTTAGATGAGTTGCCATCCAAAGGTCAAAGAGACCCATCTCTTAGATGAGTTGCCATCCAAAGGTCAAAGAGACCCATCTCTTAGATGAGTTGCCATCCAAAGGTCAAAGAGACCCATCTCTTAGATGAGTTGCCGTCCAAAGGTCAAAGAGACCCATCTCTTAGATGAGTTGCCATCCAAAGGTCAAAGAGATCCATCTCTTAGATGAGTTGCCATCCAAAGGTCAAAGAGATCCATCTCTTAGATTATTTGCCATCCAAAGGTCAAAGAGATCCATCCATCCGGGCTGGTGGTGTTTTTTTTGCTTGTTTCGGATTTTGCATGGGATTTAAACTCCAGTCAACTAGCATGGGATTTAAACTCCAGTCAACTAGCATGGGATTTAAACTCCAGTCAACTAGCATGGAATTGACTCAGTTTACAAGCTCGGTTTATATTTACAGGTTCAATTTACATTAGTGAACGCACTGAAATGTAAATGTTGTAGAAACGATTGTTCCAGTGAGATTGCTTTATGGGTGGGTGGGTCCAGTGGGAATACTTTGTGGGTGCGTGGGTCCAGTGAGAATACTTTGTGGTTGGGTGGGTCCAGTGGGAATACTTTGTGGGTGCGTGGGTCCAGTGAGAATACTTTGTGGGTGGGTGGGTCCAGTAAGATTTCTTTGTGGGTGGGTGGGTCCAGTGAGAATATGTTGTGAGTGGTTGGGTCCAGTGAGAATACTTTGTGGGTGGGTGGGTTTACCTGAAGTTTAAATGGAGTCTGTCTAGGATTTCGTCGAATAACCCCCATCCCCCATATTCCTTCCCCCCCCCCCCCCCCCCCCCCCGTAAAACCTCTTTTAACGTTGTATTTTTACAAGAATTGTCAAACTTGACTTTAAAAACTGCAATCTCAATGTATGTGTAGATTATGTAATTTTACATTACAGCAAATTACCACGGTTCGATTTCAAACTTGTAAAGTTCATGGAACTTATAAAGTTCCATATGAGACAGGGGAAGTAACCTTATACAAAAGGGAGTACATGCCTCTAGTAAAATTAAATCCCCTGACAGTTTGAACACGGTGCAAATTTAATAATCATTCCATAAAATTATAAAGATGCCCTATTAACAGGGCCGGGTTAGGCCGCTGCCACCTATGCGGCCGCAATGGGCCCCGCACTTTCATAGGCCCTGTTAACATACAACAAAGGCTTGTCCTATAGCACACACAAAGACTTGTCCTATTAACATACAACAAAGACTTGTCCTATTAACACACACAAAGACTTGTCCTATTAACATACAACAAGACTTGCCCTATTAACATACAACAAAGACTTGTCCTATTAACATACAACAAAGACTTGTCCTATTAACATACAACAAAGACTTGTCCTATTAACATACAACAAAGACTTGTCCTATTAACATACAACAAAGACTTGTCCTATTAACATGCAACAAAGACTTGTCCTATTAACATACAACAAAGACTTGTCCTATTAACATACAACAAAGACTTGTCCTATTAACATACAACAAAGACTTGTCCTATTAACATACAACAAAGACTTGTCCTATTAACATACAACAAAGACTTGTCCTATTAACATGCAACAAAGACTTGTCCTATTAACATACAACAAAGACTTGTCCTATTAACATACAACAAAGACTTGTCCTATTAACATACAACAAAGACTTGTCCTATTAACATACAACAAAGACTTGTCCTATTAACATACAACAAAGACTTGTCCTTGTAACATACAACAAAGACTTGCCCTATTTACATGCAACAAAGACTTGTCCTATTAACATACAGCAAAGACTTGTCATATTAACATACAACAAAGACTTGTCCTATTAACATACAACAAGACTTGTCCTATTAACATGCAACAAGGACGCAATTTTAAGAATAAATAAAACGGTGACACATTTAGCAAACGTTTTTGCTTTGAAAAAAAAGATGTCCTCTTATCTTTTGGGTGTGCTGGTTTTAAAGATCGTTTTCCTTAAACCATCTGAAATATATCGGTATATGATACAAACATTATTGGTACAAATATGTCGGTACCTTTTATGATTAAAAACATTTTTGGTACAAATTTGTCCGTACCGTTTATGATTAAAAACATTTTTGGTACAAATTTGTCCGTACCGTTTATGATACAAACATTATTGTTACAAATTTGTCCGTACCGTTTATGATACAAACGTTATTGGTACAAATTTTTCCGTGCACTTTATGATACAAACATTATTGGTTCAATTATTTATCGACTCGAAATCATTGTGGAAACAATCTTACTTCAAGTAGTTCATTAAAAATCTCATATGATAATTACATTTCTGTTGACATACATGGCGTCCCGTTGGCTTGGTTTTACATAAGGCGTTGATCATATGGCTAATTAACATTTTTTTAAACCCCAAAGAAGTATGCATTAATGATTAATACAGTTGTTCTCATAGAGTGAGCAGCTGATACAGGGGCCTCTTCACAGGAGCCCCGAAAGAGACAACAATTATTGCAATACTCTTACTTGAGTTTTTCATTGAAATAAATGATTTATTTGGAATCAGTTTATTTCAACATATACTAAATTGTTTGCTTAATCATTTATACCTTCTGGCTTAAAACACACCTTTCAAAATATTATTCTACTGAAAAAGTTAGGCTACATTGTACTGGCAAAGTTAAGCTACATTCTGCGAGCAAAGTTAGGCTACATCGTACTGGCAAAGTTAGGCTACATCGTACTGGCAAAGTTAGTCTACATCGTACTGGCAAAGTTAGGCTACATCGTACTGGCAAAGTTAGGCTACATCGTACTGGCAAAGTTAGGCTACATCGTACTGGCAAAGTTAGGCTACATCGTACTGGCAAAGTTAGGCTACATCGTACTGGCAAAGTTAGGCTACATCGTACTGGCAAAGTTAGGCTACATCGTACTGGGAAAGTTAGGCTACATTATACCTGCATGTTTAGGCTGCATTCTACTAGCAAAGTTAGACTATATTCTTGTAATTTTATAAATACAATTTTCTTTTGTAAGATGTAACTGTTATGTCCACAATTGGTTAAGTGATGTGTGTGTGTGTGTTGTTTTCACATATCTAAACACCATACACGTGATCCACATCTTGAACAATGATTGGTTCCAGAGGGAACTTGCCACGCTATGAGAAGGTCACGCTCATTTCAGACAAGCCAAATAACGTGGACCCCAGGGCGCTCACAGACTTCACAAGGCGATACAACCAGCCATACCAGGTATGTCATGGACTGACCCCTCTGCCAACCCCTTCATCAACCCCTCCGTCAACCCCTTCATTAACACGCTAAATTTATAGATCTTTTTTTAAAAAATGCTAATTGATTGTCAGTGAATCGAAAGTTTGTGGAGCAACATTTCTGAATCAACGCCTACATTTCATAATAGACAGTTTGTGAAAAATCCTTGCAGAAACGCAAGTATACTTTGTAATTATTCAAGTTTGGAATCCAACCTTGAAAGGTAGGACAATACAAAAAAAAATCTTAAAAATAAAACAAAATCCTAGAAAAATTTTTTCCGCGAAATTTGTTGATAAAATGAAATGTATCGAGTTTTTAGAAGAAAATGGCATACCGATTATTTGGGGCTTTTTTTTTATGATATTACTTTAGCCAAATATATAATATTTCTTTCTTAGTACAAATTTAAAGGTTTTCCCCCCATTTGTTAAATCACTTGTATGTGACTTGTAGGTGACTTGTAGGTGACTTGTACGCAGGGTTTCTTTCAGGCATATCTCAAGTGCCCCCCCCCCCCGAGCCAAATGTATACAACAATATAAAGATTATACATATTTATTTTTCTTAAAAACGACTAAATTGTCTTTTTTTAAAGTTTAAAAAGATTAGTCTCTGGTGCCTTTAACCGATTACAGTTAGTGGAATCTATGAAATATCGCTCCGCTCGATATATTTGTTGATCTGTATACACCCATATTATGCTTTACGGCCTAGATACGTTCCGGAAAAGTTGGCTGTAAAGCGAAAAGCCGTATAATGAATCAATAATTTTGATATAAACCCATACAAATTTAATTGGATCTGTTACAATTTTTGTATAAAATAATATAGTGGTTAGTTCATAAATCATTTTATTCTTTTCATTTCCTATAAAAATAAAAGTACAAAACATTGTACTAGTAAAAAGAAATTTAAAAAATAAACATAAATTAAAAAACAAAAGAAATCATATGCACATATTTATACATAAAATAAAATGTTTAGAAACTTTATAATCTGATGAACATTAACAAGAACAATCATCTGCCATCCTCACTTTCCGCTGTTGTGGATTGACCCAGTTGAAAATATTGGTGCAAAGTTGTCTGCTTCGCCTTGCTTACAATTCACCAATTAATCCAAACAAACAAAACAGAAACAAAACCCAACCAGAAAAGAAACAGGAACAAACACGTCAACTTACTGAGTCACAGGATATGAATAAGGTGGGATAGCACAGGATATGAATAAGGTGGGATAGCACAGGAAATAAGGCAGACTACTAAAGCAGAGCCGTCTAAGGGGAGAAGTTGAAACTAAAGAGAGGATATCTATTGGCCGTATAATGAAACATCGTGGGCCGTAAACCGAAAAAGTGCCATACTTTTAAAAGGCCGTTATAGCGAAATGCCGTATAAAGAGCGGCCGTATAGCGAGGTATAGGTGTATTTAAGGCTAGTCTTGTTAAAGGCGTATAGTATTCTATTATAAATATCGCACTGGCCGCACCAGATTATAAGCCGATGTCTTACTTCCCGTAGTTCGCATAAGATATCGGTATTGTTATTCATTTATTTGTTGCAACTTCACAAGTTTAAAAAGTTTAATACCACTGTATTTAATTATCTTTACATCAATATAAAGGTCTACAATTTTAATAATAGTTCTTGCTAAGTATCAAAGATGCGAAATCTATTTTCAAATTATTATTTCATCATAAAAGCATGACTTTAAAGTAGGGATAGGTGTTAATTATAAATTGTAGGATGGGATTAAGCTTTAAAAAATAAATAAATGTAATCGATTCCATGTGTTGAGTTACATAAAATGGAAATTTTAAACAAGGAGATACTGTTTTAAAAATTAAGAAAGGAAAGGCGCATACTAAGAGTGCACATGTCATCAATTATTATATCGAAAGCGTTTGCGTTTTCTTTTAATGTGCTAGTTTTGTAACAATTTTTCCGGCATAACAGCGGTTAAAAATATACAGAGCCTATATTTATTATGCCCCACCTTTGTGCGCGAATTATTTTAAAAAATTAAAAAATTTTCTAGATGGTAATCCAACAGAAAGCTTTTTTTTTTTTTTAATTAAATTTAAGCTCAAAAAGTTTTTTGTGAATTAGCATCTCGATTGACAATTCTTTTTAAAAAATTTGTTGATATTAATTTTAGAAAAGATTCTTATTCCTAATTTGTTTAATTTAAAATAAATTCTGTGGATTGGGTAAAAACGTGTTTTAAAGTATATTACGAGGCCATTTGTAAATTTATCGAAAAAAAAGGTTAAAGTATTTTGAAATTACAAATAAACAGTTCAATCAACTGAATATTGGGAAATATATACTTTATTTGCATACGATCTTCCTTAGATAAAATCACGCACTAATAAATATACAATGTCTTTTGTAAACAACTCACGTCTTCTTAAAATAGTTATGCCGTTCATATGCAATTTATAAAAATGACAAGTTTTCAAAACCCATAAAAATGTGTAGACCTTTCTAATTAAGGTTTTTGTTAGTTTTCTTTTTGGTAAAATGTGGAAATATTTAGAAAAGTTCGTCTAAATATTATAACATAGTTGTTGTTTTATTTCCCTTTGCGTTCAGCATATAAAATAATGTTTGCAGTGCTTTTGAGAGATTGAACCCGTTTTAATTAATTTATAAAAAAAAATATTTTTTGTCAAAATTCATTTAATAATTAAGTACCGTAGCTCGCCGCACCCCCCCCCCCCCATAATGTAAATAAAAAATGAAAGCCACATTACTATTTTTTAGTAACATAACACATCTGGTTAAGCATGATAGATGATAATTAAGAAATTATCCTCATCACATCTGTAAACCCCTAAAATATCCGAGGCACCCTGCATGGTAGGGGTTGCTGGGTGCACACGATGGTTCTAAGGTTAAGTGACACCTAACTTTTTAACTAGAATCTCTTCCGTTGCTCTCCAATTAGGTGTAGAATGTTACAAAACTAAATGCAGATATGTGATAAAATGCATTCTTGTATTTTTAATTTATCAAAACTTTTCTGGGAACTATAAAGATTTAAAAAGCGATATTAAGCTAGGGAAAAAAATAGTACACTCAATCAAGAGTGACTCAACTAAAATGAATATAGTTAACGTCCTGCTGGTGCGCAATTTAAGATGACTTTGATCATTATTTTTGCTCATTTTGGCACTCATCCGAAAGTTTGAAATTCAACCTCAAAATTGTTTGAAAGAAACAACAAATTCAAATATGCACCCCTGCATTTTGAGTTTGGCCGACATTAGCACCTTAATTTTCTGCACCCCCTTCACCTACACTGATCAGTGGTTCAGCTTGTGCCAAATGATTACCCTGGGGCACACCACAAATGGTGTGAAGACAGTTTATGTATGGCACTGGACGCCATAATGCCTCCCACAAAACCTTTTAATTGTCCTTCCCCGTTCAGAAACTATAATAGAAACATTGAATTTAAGTTTACTCAAAAATAAACCCCTTGACCCCTCCACCAAGCGAGATTCATAGGTGCTCTCAATTTCCGCCCTACTTCCCGATGAAAATGATCACCAATTTCGGTATCGATAGAGCCACTACCTAGTGGCGCAGCAACTATTAGTGCCACCTTGGGCGTGCAAATATTCTTGCTGCCCTTACTTGCACGATACAAACTCTGCACACGAAAATGCCACACCTGCATATAAGGAAAAGTTACACCTCGGTGGACCACCCTATCCCCCCTATTTTGATGCCACTAGCAGGGGCGTATCTACAGTGTTTGGCGTCAGGGGGAAAAGATTCATTTTTACGCCCCCCTCAACTTGACACTAATTATTTTCAACCATCAAATACTCCCCAGCTAGTCTAGCGCCCCGGGACATATTATTATTATTATGAGAAGTTTTTATAGCGTAGTACCCCAACCTAGGGCAGGTCTCACCACGCTGTACATACAATTTAACAAACATAATCATGAACTTAAAAATCGACATACATTAATTAAATAAAACAAAACAAATGTGTATTCGCCCAACCATTCCATAACATATGCCCTATCTGCCACCCCTTAGCTATGCCTCTTGCCATTGGCAAATGACACAGACACCCCCCCCCCCGAAAGTTTGAACACCCCCCCTCAGGGGGGGGTGGTAAATGTCTGAAAAAAACACTGCTTGTACGTGACTTGTACCTGATTTGTACGTGACTTGTATGTGACTTGTACGTCACTTGTACCTGATTTGTACGTGACTTGTATGTGACTTGTACCTGATTAGTACGTGACTTGTACGTCACTTGTACCTGATTAGTACGTGACTTGTATGTGACTTGTACGTCACTTGTACCTGATTTGTACGTGACTTGTATGTGACTTGTACGTGACTTGTACCTGATTTGTACGTGCCTTTTACGTGACATATACGTTTATTGAATGCTACCAGAAATACTTCGAAACGCTATTAAGCATTGAGAACTTAAATTTACTGGGAAAAGAAACATCCCCCCCCCTTTTTACCTCCCTCTCTTTATCTCCCTCTCTCTTTACCTCCCTCTCTCTTTATCTCCCTCTTTCTCCTTAAATTTCATAATATCACCAACTCGTTTTATGACTATTTCTTATCACCCTTTCTTCCTCTATCTAATTCACAAATTTCTACGTAACTCTCGCACAAACTATTACACCTGCGATCTCTTTCTCTATGATGTTCTCTCTATCTATATATATATAGATATATAATACCATAATATGTATAAATATATATATGTATCACTCGCTATTCATCTTTCTCTCCTTCTTTCTCGCACACCCCCTCTTTCTATCTCACTTTATCTCTCGCTCCTTTCTGCTCATTTTATATCTCTCCTCTTTCTTTCTCCCACTCTTTCTGTCTCTCTCCCCCTTTCTCTCTGATACTCTATCCCTCTCTACCCCCCTGTGTCTCTCTCTCTTTCTCTCCCTCTCTCACCTTCTTGCTGTCTCTCTTCTCTCGTCCAATTCCCAATGCATAACTCATAAAAAAAATCCATACAGTCAATGATCGGGGTCACGTGGTTGGAAGACTGAACGTGGTCGCCTCGAAAATAATGTCCTCGATTAATTTATATCTGCCAACGAAGCGCTGGAGCTGAAGGTCATGTGATTGCACCCATCCATGGCACCGTCGTATGATATATTCGCCACTTTACTACATAATGTTCTCACTCTGGGTGTGTCTGCTTTGTTGATTTAATGCTTTTGAATGTAGACTTCAGACACGTCTCCGACTCTTGATTGTAATATTATACCGGACCGTGGCGTAGCCACATGACGTGGCGTGACCACATGGCGTGACGTTACCACATGACGTGACGTGACCACATGACGTGGCGTGACCACATGGCGTGACGTGACCACATGACGCGGCGTGACCACATGACGTTGGGAATTACTTAACATATTTAAAAACAACATTGATATTGCTATTAATCAACATTAGAAATACTCTAGCCTTGATTGTTACACATACCTTGCTAAAAGCTGAAACTTCATGATTTGCAAACACCACTCCCACACACACACACACCGAAAACAAACTCTAAACAATTATTTTTTAAAAGCCCAATATAGATTTACTTGATGTACACTTACCTGGTGTAACTCTAATTTTCAACAGGATCCGTTTCACGCCAAGGTCAACACAGCTCGCCATGTGTACATCACCAAGAGACCAGATTCTAAAGATATTTCTTCAAGGTATCCAACACTGGCGCCCATAGAGGGAAACAGAATTAAAAATCAACAGGTACGCCCTGACAGACGGGTGTCACATTATGAAACTATACCATATTTAAGGTGGTGACAGAATGCCATCACCCACCCCACCCGTCAACCCTCATACATGCACCACTGGCTTATTTTGGAATAAGAGATAGTTTCCTTTGCACACGCTGCAATGCTATCTACGCCATTGTACATGCTGCCATTTGTCATATCTGGGCGAGACGGGTCGGCGTCTTTCCGACAGGTGCATTGTACACCCTCAAAATATTACGCAATGTAAACAATGTCCTATCTCAAAACACTTGAATAGAAGCAACCAAAAGGGCACAAGTAATTTTACAATTACCGCCATTGTTTCTTCTACCAACATGCCCACCAGTGTGGAGAATAAACTGATATACACCTATGTGATCTTGAAACCAAATGTCATGAATATCATGTTCAGCTCCACATTTTAGATTTTTTTCTCTGCCACTTCATATTTGTTCAACCCATCGCCATGAACTTAAATTTCCTCCACCCTTCGCCTGTATTAACTCTCTAACTTAATAATGTACTACCCCATTCCTCATGTTGTCCTTACGGATTCAATATCTCAGATACAACATTTCTGCTACGAATTAATTTTTATTTTTGTGTTAGCCTTTATTCGCCGATAAAGGTTCCTTGATGACACATAAATTGTTTTCTTGGATCTTTTCTTTATCAGGTTACCGTATCTCGTTTCAATTATTTATCTACTTTGATTTTATGGCGGTTTTCTCACAAGCTCACTATAAATGTCATTGCGCTTTTTAAAAGGAAAATTTGAAGAACCCCTCATTTCAAATATAATAAATAAAAAAATAGTTAAGTATTAACTAAAAATATAATAATTTTTAAAAAAGTTAAGCATCAACTAAAAATGTCACTCTGTCTCCACAGATGTCCACAGTCTTTGAGCCAGAAGCGTGGACCCAGCGCTACGCACAAGGTGATGGATTCCTGACCGAAAGCAGACAAAATGGTATTGGAGGAAAGAGAGGCTATGAGTCGGGATACCTGACTAAACCTGTTGTGTACACGCCTCAAAGCTATCTGGTACGCTTTGGTTTTGCGGGTTGTCTTTGGAACCAAACGTAAATGATGTCACTTACCAGGGTGGAGGTCCGGGGGTGGGGTGGTCAGGAATATGTCATATTTTATGTGACAAACATTTATGATAATTTTTTGGAAGTCCATGGCTATTGGGGGGGGGGGGAGGGGGTCAAAAATTAAACAAAAACACATTTCGAGGAATTGAGAAACACTGAAAATCGTAAATTTTGATTCGTTGTTATTTGATTGTATTGTTTTATAAGTGCAATATTTTTATATTATTGACGAAGACTAATATAACACCATTGACACTAGTGCAAGGCTCGTGACTATAGTTTCTCAAGTTGTATTCAGTTGTATAGTACAGTCTTAGTATGTATAGCCCTGTTTTAATTATAGAAAATTACCTGTTCCCTTATCACGGTTTTTAATAATATGTGTAAATGTGTATCTGAATCTTACATATATAATCTTATTATATATTATTCCTTTGTAAAATGTTGATCCCTGTCCATTTTGAAGGCACAGAAGTCCCGTATATAGCAGACAATTATTACCTAAAATGATTAATTTGACACCTGTACATTTTCAAGGCGCCAAGTACGGCGAGCACATCACTATCAACGACGGATGATGTTTTCAAGGCAAGGATTTTATCCATGATACCCCGCGGGGTCTTCCTATCAGACACGCCTATAGTCCTCGCCCAGAAGGATGAGGCAAGGCTCCTCCACATTTTGGCACGTGAGCTGTACTATGAAGATCCACAGAGGCTCAGGGATGTCTACATCAACATATCCAACACTGTGGACAAACATCTTTCGGGGTTTTGCCAGTACCAGGATCTGTATAATATATTATCTCGGATGAATGTGAGCCATTTATTTAATGAACTGTTAATTTGCATGAACTATGTATTGATAGTTCATTGTGAAGTAATACGGTTAACAAATAGGCCTATAGTTTTGAGAGTATGGTAATCTATGCTGTAGTATTTAGGTTAACAGAGCATTGAGAGTATGATGTGATATCTTAGTTTCATTCAAGTTAACATTGGTAGCTCATTGTTAACAATGTATTTTTTTTTACAGTTTAAATTTCCATCTGACCTCCTTCAAATAGTGGCGGCCATGTTTGTATCTGACCACCGAAACCAGCGAGATGTCAACTATGAAAAATTTCTGTCTTTTGTTGGAGCTGCTTTAAAATATAGAGACAAAATGTAGGTCAAAGTTCACCTAAAACAATAACAAAATTAGGACTTGAAGCATTTTATTATAGGTTAATGTGAAACACACGACAATCTATCTCCTTCCACTAGCTATCAGTCCCACTTATACTACTGAGGATGAAATAAGGAGTTCCTCTCAAAATGGTGTGTTTCATCGGAGACCTGCTATTTTTATTTTAGCATGGCCTCGTACTGCCTCGTACTGAAGGCCACATGCCAAAAAAGCCACTCAATAAGGATGATAATTATCTGGTACATCTCAAAAGAAAGTGAACCACAAAAAAAATTTAAACAAATTGACACCACATATTTGAAAATATGTTCATAATTTCTAATGTTCTTTTTTAGAAGACCTCCAAGTCAGCATTCTTCTACAGCACAGCCCAACGGTGGACTCAGGCAGCCTGGAATACATTCGCCAATCAGGTTTGTTCTCCTGACATATATTCTATTTCTGTTTTAATTGGCCACACATTTATGGCTAATTAATACTGAATAAACCACCAGAACTGAATCCTATGTGCTTCAAGGGGGATTACTAAGGAGGTGATTAAAAAAGATTGAATTTTCAAAACAATCACATAGGTGAAAGATAGCTTCAGGTGTTAAAAGAGGTAAATTTAAAGATTCTTTAAAATATAAATATCTGTTGTTGGTTTTTTTCAATATTATTATTTTTAATGTTGTCATTTATGTGTATATTATTCTTTAAATCGAATACAGTATAGAGATAATAATTTTTTTACTGAAGAATTAAAAATTAATTTTGTAAACATTTGTTTCCACATTTAGTAATGGCCGCTGCTCATAAAAAAAAACAACAAAAATAGTTCAGTAAATCTTTTCTTTTTTTTAAATGTAAAAAATAAATCTTACTTTAGAAATCAATTTTACTTAATAATGATCTGTCTCTCCGCAAAAAGACATCGACCAGGCAGTCCTTATTTTAGTGATGGAGGTGAGGTCAAGTTACTTCGTATGGTTGAAGAGCAGCTAAACGTTGATGACTTTGTCATAGATTTCAATAGATTAATCTCATCATTTCAAGCTGCGGACAGAAAAAGGAGAGGATTGCTTTCTCCTGATCAGGCATGTTACCCTTAAGACCATAGCAACATTATTTTACAACTAGATGACCATTGACTTTTATTTCATCTGATCTCAAATTTTAAGTTTTACACTTACACATCATTTTTGCAAGTTTCATACGAGGCAGAGCATTGATTTATTTGGCTTTTTTTTTAATTTTCTCTTGTTGAACTATTGGAAAAAGAATTCCAATTTTATTACTCGCCATTTATGGCTTTTTTTTTTTCCATTTATATTTATTTGCATTTTTTATTTTTAAATGACACGCTTAAATTTGATTTAAGGTAATAAGATTTAAATCCATTTTTAAGGTAATAATACATGGCCAATCCTTGACCTTAACACAGACAGCGGGTTGTTTTAATTTTCAGATCAAGAATATCTGTTTTCAAGAAAGAATACCCATTCAGGAATCTTTACTCACCAGATTACTGCATAAATGTGAAGATATTAATAGAAAGGATCTTTACAAGTGAGTTTTCTCTTCAGTGGAGTTGGAAAGCAAGGGTGCAGAGAGTAGCACTTTTTTTCCTGTATATTGATGCACTCATTTCTAGGCCATTGACACTAGCTACGCCGCTGACCCCAACTATGCTGCTGACCCTAGCTATGCCACTGATTATCTGTAATTGAACCACGTAAAAGCCCTGACTTGCAATCAAACATCACCGTATACCTCAGTTTTCATAACATGTTTTAATTCCTAATTTGAAACAATGTAAACAAGTTGGATCGAAAGGGATACAAATTTTTCAAACAGATAGTTGGGAGAGGGCTTGGGGTACCTAAAAAGTAATGGGTAATTTGAAATAAGACAACACCGATAATATAATTAGTTCAAAACGGGTCCTGATTATAATTAGTCCAAAATGGGTGCTGATTATAATTAGTCCAAAATGGGTGCTGATTATAATTAGTCCAAAATGGGTGCTGATTATAATTAGTCCAAAATGGGTGCTGATGTGGATGTTTTATATGATTTGTGATTTATTTTTGTTTTTCTTCTTCCCTTTAAGTCTGAATGGTGTATGAAGGAGTTGGGGAATCTTTAAAGATGAAATAGTTTGAGAACCATTGCCTTATGACAAGCTGGAATTAAAAATAAAATGTTAATTTCAATATTAAATTTTTGAATATCACATAATATGTTTAGTGTTTATACTTATTATAATAAATACAAAATATCTGCTACTGTATTTTTGTCACTTTTAAGATCCATATATTTTTAAAGACATTTAAGTGGAGATTTGATGAGAAATTTATTGATTTTTCTCATTCCAGCTGGATTACATTTATCCAGTTGCTTGAGAGAATTCAACCCGTAAAACCCAAGTCTCCCTCAAATACAAAGAAAAAAATGGTGGGGAAATCTTCATTATCCACTGCACCAAGTTCGTCTAAAGAATCGCAGGACTTCATGGGATATACACCAACACCGATGTGGAAAAGAGACGTAAGAGAAGATTTAACAAGTTGTCTTTAAAAAATGACTTCATTGATGGCCAGATATGACAACTAACTACCATTTTGTTTTAAATTTGGCATACCTGTAGGAACTAGTGATATTGTTCAAATCTTGGGGAAAACTACTTTATTTTATCCTAAATCTTTTTTCAGCCTCCATTATCACCGCATAAAGAAGAGGTGCCAGATCCAAATAGAGAAATTATTTCAAGAATGGATTTAGAATTAAAAGATCTAGAAAGAAATTATGAGGTGTGTATTTTTTTTTTAAATATATACCGTAATATAATTATTATTACAAGTAAAAGTTTTCATGTGTTTTTATCCGAATAAAGAAATATCATGACATAGACTTTCTGCTATTTTGTCAAGTTGTCATACATTTAAATAAGAGTGCGTATGTTAATGAAAAAGTGACATTTTATTAGTCATATCAGAATTTTTCTACTAAATTGGTGAGTCCATCTAATGCACGGGGCGAATAGTACATCGTCTAGAGGTTAGGTACCCTGCTTTATAGCCACAGAACTATTTCAGAGTCAAAAACTCCTTTCCTTCCAGCTTCTGCAGAGCTAAAGCTCACTCCTACTCCTACATCCACCACTGTCTCTACTACATCCACAGCAATGATCACTGTCTCTACTACATCCACAGCAATGATCACTGTCTCTACTACATCCACAGCAATGGTCACTGTCTCTAGTACATCCACAGCAATGATCACTGTCTCTAGTACATCCACAGCAATGATCACTGTCTCTACTACATCCACAGCAATGGTCACTGTCTCTAGTACATCCACAGCAATGATCACTGTCTCTAGTACATCCACAGCAATGATCACTGTCTCTACTACATCCACAGCAATGGTCACTGTCTCTTCTACATCCACAGCATGGTCACTGTCTCTAGTACATACACAGCAATGGTCACTGTCTCTACTACATCCACAGCAATGATCACTGTCTCTAGTACATCCACAGCAATGATAACTGTCTCTACTACATCCACAGCATGGTCACTGTCTCTACTACATCCAAAGCAATGGTCACTGTCACTACTACATCCACAGCAATGATCACTGTCTCTACTACATCCACAGCAATCTTTTTCACACACTCAATGCTACTCTCTTTTTACACACCCTTTTTCCTTGTGATTTTTTTTACCGACACCCTGCCACGATCATACGTGGCTGAGAACGCGGTCATACGTCGCAAAGAACATTCATGAGATTAAAAGGGAAAAGCTAAAGGAAACATTTATTATGGCTCACAAACAGACCCAGAACAACATGACGTAATCTGACCATGACAATGCACATCAAGTTGCTTTGGTTGCTCCTTATGTATCAAAATCAAGTCCACCACAGTGCTACATAATTGATACTTAAGCTTCATTAAGCAAATAATATCTTTATATTCCCAATATTTCATAGAAACACATCAATAATGCAATAAATTTTACTTTACAGGGAATGAAATCCAGATTTCCCCATAAACAAGAAGAGTTCCCATGGTTCAAACATTTTATGCAGTTTGCTGAAGCCCTTTACAAACAAGATACAAAATTTGAAGGTCAGTAAAGATGTTTTGTTAACTAGTATTGCTGAACATCTTGCATGTTTCTATGGTGTCCACAAGCTGACAACTAAAAATATTCAAACAAGCTGACAACTAAAAATATTCAAACAAGTTGACAACTAAAAATATTCAAACAAGCTGACAACTAAAAATATTCAAACAAGCTGACAACTAAAAATATTCAAACAAGCTGACAACTAAAAATATTCAAACAAGCTGACAACTAAAAATATTCAAACAAGCTGACAACTAAAAATATTCAAACAAGCTGACAACTAAAAATATTCAAACAAGCTGACAACTAAAAATATTCAAACAAGCTGACAACTAAAAATATTCAAACAAGCTGACAACTAAAAATATTCAAACAAGCTGACAACTAAAAATATTCAAACAAGCTGACAACTAAAAATATTCAAACAAGCTGACAACTAAAAATATTCAAACAAGCTGACAACTAAAAATATTCAAACAAGCTGACAACTAAAAATATTCAAACAAGCTGACAACTAAAAATATTCAAACAAGCTGACAACTAAAAATATTCAAACAAGCTGACAACTAAAAATATTCAAACAAGCTGACAACTAAAAATATTCAAACAAGCTGACAACTAAAAATATTCAAACAAGCTGACAACTAAAAATATTCAAACAAGCTGACAACTAAAAATATTCAAACAAGCTGACAACTAAAAATATTCAAACAAGCTGACAACTAAAAATATTCAAACAAGCTGACAACTAAAAATATTCAAACAAGCTGACAACTAAAAATATTCAAACATGCTGACAACTAAAAATATTCAAACAAGCTGACAACTAAAAATATTCAAACAAGCTGACAACTAAAAATATTCAAACAAGCTGACAACTAAAAATATTCAAACAAGCTGACAACTAAAAATATTCAAACAAGCTGACAACTAAAAATATTCAAACAAGCTGACAACTAAAAATATTCAAACAAGCTGACAACTAAAAATATTCAAACAAGCTGACAACTAAAAATATTCAAACAAGCTGACAACTAAAAATATTCAAACAAGCTGACAACTAAAAATATTCAAACAAGCTGACAACTAAAAATATTCAAACAAGCTGACAACTAAAAATATTCAAACAAGCTGACAACTAAAAATATTCAAACAAGCTGACAATTAAAAATATTCAAACAAGCTGACAATTAAAAATATTCAAACAAGCTGACAATTAATATTCAAAGGAATTCATTTCATTAAATATAAATTTATTCTAGACTCGAGTCAGGCTCAATTTTTTTTTCTCAATGTTTCTAACTATTCATCATTCAATTTCATAGCGTGTAAAGATTAGGGCTAATATAAAACTTACAGACCCTTTGCAGAAAAATTTAGCCAATATTTATTTTTGTACAGGAAATCTTCCATACAAGGATGTTGCAGAGTGGACCAAGCTGTATAATGAGGCATACAGACTTGAAATCCCTGACAATGTCATAGCTATAGCTCTTGAACAGTCCAAGAAGAAAGGAAATGTCGACATTCATCAGTTTTTGTCATTATTGGGAAAACAGAATTGACTTGAATTGAATTAGATTTAATATAATTTTTGAGTGAATGTGAACATTTTTTTTAAATAAATATTTTAAAAAGAAAATGGAGTTATTGATGAACTGATGCTGAAGATGAGCTTAAATAAAAATTTGAATAATTTGCGGAAATAAGACTTCTTCAAAGTTCTGTAAAAGGATTTTGAAATTTAATGGATAAAAGTCAAAAGTTTTGATTTTTACTAATAGTATTATATTTTGTAAGAGAATTTATATTTTATTTACATTCATTATATTGTAAGACTACATCAATATTTCCAATGTTGACTATTTTTTGTAAAATACCTCAAACTAACAATTAATGTTATATTTACATATTAATTTATTTTTTAAATATTTTAGTAATATGATGCTTTTATTTTGGCTATAAACATGAAAGTTTATTGTCTGGGCATTTTTAAAACTTGATTATTTAATTATAAAAATGGAGCTAAATTAAAATTTATATTCTTTTAATTAAAAAAAAAAATTGCATAGTGCTAAAAATAAGTGTCGTCCACGAATTAACATCCACTGCTCAAACAATCCAGAAAAAATTCAGCAATTCTCAAAAGTGTTGCAGGATACCCTTGCTAAAGGGTCACCCGATAGCACTATTGACTCTAAGTGGACTCATTTACGAGATGCTATGTACGATTCAGCCATGTCCGCCTACGATAAAATGGAGCATAAAAATAATGACTGGTACGAGGCGCATTGGAATGTGATGGAACCCGTAACCGAGATGAAGAAAGGAGCCCTACTTGCCTATAGGGATGCACCTTGTGCTCGTACACTACATGCTCTCCGAAATGCAAAAAAAATATCCCAGCAGACTTCCCGTCATTGTGCCAACACTTACTGGCTGGAAATTTGCAACTGCATCCAATCAGCTTCTGACAACAGGGATGCAAGAAACATGTACGAGGGCATCAAGAGGGCATTAGGTCCACACACTTCAAAAATAGCACCGATCAAGTCCAAGACTGGTCAAATTATTCAGAACCCAAACGAACAACTCCAGCGTTGGGTTGAACATTATCTTGAGCTATACGCAACAGTGAATGTAGTCACTGAGACCGCTCTGAATAACATTCCAGCCTTGACAATAATGGAAGAACTAGATGAAGAGCCAACAATGCAGGAGCTCGAAAAAGCAATAGATTACCTTGCTGTTGGGAAGGCACCAGGGATTGACGGCATTCCCGCGGAAGTCCTCAAAAATGGAAAAACAATACTAATTCAGCCCTTACATGAGCTCCTATGTCTGTTTTGGGAAAAGGGTCACATTCCCCAGGACATGAGAGACGCTAACATTGTAACATTGTACAAAAATAAAGGGGACTGAAGTGATTGTAATAACTACCGAGGAATTTCTCTCCTTGGTTTAGTTGGAAAGACCTTTGCCCGTGTCGCCTTAAAACGATTGCAGAGTCTGGCTAACCGTATCTATCCAGAGTCCCAGTGTGGCTTCCGGAGTGGGCGCTCAACTATAGACATGATATTCTCGTTACGCCAAATGCAGGAGAAGTGTCGTGAACAGCATATGCCTCTTTATATCGCTTTCATTGATCTGACAAAGGCATTGGACTTGGTAAGTCGGAATGGCCTGTTCAGTATCTTACAAAGAATAGGTTGTCCCCCACGACTGCTCACAATCATACAATCATTTCACAAAAACATGCACAGCACAGTCACATTCAATGGCGCTGTCTCTGAGGCATTCCCAGTCAGCAGCGGAGTAAAACAGGGTTGTGTACTGGCATCAACTCTCTTCTCCATTTTCTTCTCGGTGCTTCTTCAATTTGCTTTCAAGGACTGTGAAGATGGAGTGTACATACATACCAGATCTGATGGTAGGCTGTTCAATATCGCTCGCCTTCGTGCAAAGACCAAAGTAAAAAGGGTACTAATTCGTGAACTACTGTTCGCTGACGATGCCGCATTAACATCTCACACAGAAGAAGGTCTTCATCGGCTAGTTAATCGTCTATCACACGTTTGTAAAGAGTTTGGATTGTTAATTAATCTACGGAAAACTCATGTCATGATGCAAGAAGCGCCGTCCCCTCCAATTATAACTATTGAGGGCCATAATCTGTCGATTCGGTTGTTGAGCATTTCACATACCTTGGATCCAATATTTATAGTTCTCTCTCCATCGATGAAGAGATAAACATCAGGATCGCAAAAGCAGCAGCAACTATGGCTAAACTGAATAAGCGGGTGTGGAATAATCTCAATCTAACTGAAAAAAACAAAGCTAAGTGTCTATCAGGCATGCGTGCTTAGTACGCTCCTATATGGCAGTGAAGTGTGGACCACGTATACCAGTCTCGAGCGGAAACTCAACAGCTTCCATCAAAGATGTCTGCGTCGCATTCTACGCATCCGATGGCAGGACAAGGTGACTAACACAGAGGTCTTGGAACGTTCCAAAATGTGTAGCATATTATCCGCTCTTAGCAAGAAGCGCCTTCGCTGGTTAGGCCATGTAAGGAGAATGGAGGAAGGCCGTATTCCAAAGATGCTGTTGTATGGAGAGTTGGCAGAAGGGACAAGACTTATTGGACGGCCTCGCCTGAGATATATGAACGTTTGCAAAAAGAGCATGAAGGAAGCGAACATTGAAGTCAACAAATGGCAGTATTTTTTTAAATTATCACTTATAATTTTTGGTGGATAAAAAATGTCATAATTTTGTGTTACATACCTAAGGGGAGAATGTAAATAATAGTAACCTGCTAAAATAGATCTGCAATATTCTCCCCTTGCTGGATTGACAGACTGAACTAAATGAGCACACAATATCAACACAAATATACTTTTAATGTAAATATTGTGTAAATTGATTTTTTTCATAAAATCGAACCAACTAACAGAACAACATAATATCAATAAATATACTTTTAAAAAGGCTAAGTTGCTTTTTATTTATTTTTATTTTTTTTTCAAAATTAGTGAAATCATTGTACATGTGATATTTCTTTATGATGTTTTACAACAAACATTTTTGGCAAGTATACTTAAAGCAAATTGGAAAATACCATTTACTAAGATTTTATACTGGAACAAAATATAGCATAAAAATACCATGGTCCAGTTATTTTTAGGGACAAATAAAAATTCAATGATATCATTTAACAAGCAATATTTGTTTTTTGTTAATATCCCAGCTTTAAACAAATAGAATAATTTTGAACCTAATGGTTTCGTTCATTTTTCATATATTATGATATATATATATATAACTTTTTGTAGAGGAAATGTTTTGAAAAACTCTGTGATATTTAAATTAAAACGATTTCTTTTAAATTTTACTTTGAAAATGGAAATTTTACTTGCATATACCAAGAATGTGTTACTCTGACTTTGATAAAAAACAACATAATGACTTGCTAAAACATTCTTTTTTTATTTTGACCTCTATTTTATGTTTCACTTTATGGTCCGTAATGAGTAATTAATCAGGTCTTTCATAATAAAAATAATTATGTTTAAGACACTAGGGTTGGAGTTTGTAAAGCAAATAAAAGCGTTTATGTAATCATAGGTGGCCGCATACGCGCTAAATTAGTAAACAATTTTTTTTAAAAAATAAAAAAAAAAATATTTAAAAATTTCTTTTAAAATCACGCTTTTTCCAAAAATGTACTAATAAGAATAAAAATCAAAGTGCTTTTAAAACATTGTAAATTTACTTACATTATCAAAGTTAATGCTCAACTGAGGATCACCAAAAAAGGTAACTTTTTTATTTTTAAAATTTTTATAAAAGTAAACCTATTATTTGGTTAAAACTCCTACCGACTGACGAGTTATCTATAATGCATTTCATCTTAAATTAAATGAATTTTGGACTGCAATCGATTTTTAAAAAAATTGTTTTAAAAAACGTAGAGATATCTTGCAAGAAATATTAAATGATCGGTAGGTAAGCAGTGGCCTCCACTGACACATGATCAGAAGGTAAGCAGTGACCTCCACTGACACATGATCAGAAGGTAAGCAGTGACCTCCACTCACACATGATCAGCAGGTAAGCAGTGACCTCCACTCACACATGTCAACGAAACTGGAACTGATGATGATAGGAGGAAGATAACAAACAATAAAGAGAGAGCAGGTGCCGGGCAAGTCTCTGGCGAGTCAGCAAGCCCATCATAAATCCAAGCTGCTGGCGTGACAGTTTCCTTTTATAATTAAAAGCCTTCAAAATCCTCCTGTTCGTCATTTGATATCATAAGTACATCAATGACATCTTGTGATATCATAAGTACATCAATGACATCTTGTGATATCACAAGTACATCAATGACATCTTGTGATATCACAAGTACATCAATGACATCCTGTGATATCACAAGTACATCAATGACATCCTGTGATATCACAAGTAAATCAATGACATCTTGTGATATCACAAGTACATCAATGACATCTTGTGATATCACAAGTACAACAATGACATCTTGTGATATCACAAGTACATCAATGACATTTTGTGATATCACAAGTACATCAATGATA
Source organism: Omphiscola glabra (assembly GCA_964017045.1). Lineage (NCBI taxonomy): Eukaryota > Metazoa > Mollusca > Gastropoda > Lymnaeidae > Omphiscola > Omphiscola glabra. The sequence goes on along the minus strand of OZ024796.1, from coordinate 1,292,353 downwards.
TCTTGTGATATCACAAGTACAACAATGACATCTTGTGATATCACAAGTACATCAATGACATCTTGTGATATCACAAGTACATCAATGACATCTTGTGATATCACAAGTACATCAATGACATCCTGTGATATCACAAGTACATCAATGACATCCTGTGATATCACAAGTACATCAATGACATCCTGTGATATCACAAGTACATCAATGACATTGTGATATCACAAGTACATCAATGACATCTTGTGATATCACAAGTACATCAATGACATCTTGTGATATCACAAGTACACCAATGACATCTTGTGATATCACAAGTACACCAATGACATCTTGTGATATCACAAGTACACCAATGACATCTTGTGATATCACAAGTACATCAATGACATCTTGTGATATCACAAGTACATCAATGACATCTTGTGATATCACAAGTACATCAATGACATCTTGTGATATCACAAGTACATCAATGACATCTTGTGATATCACAAGTACATCAATGACATCTTGTGATACATTTGTAAGGCAGTCATCGTATGGATCTAATTCTTGCCAGCCTTTGCTTGGTGCTGGGAGTTCAATGAGCCCACACCAGCTTATAAGACGACCCCCGACTGTTGAAAAGATTTTCATGGGTTAGAAAGTCGTCTTATTACACGCCGGAAAATACGCTAATCGTCTTCACACACGATCTAAGGGAGTTAAGCAGCATACATTCTTTTAATAGTTGTCAATAAAATAATATTATTCAAGTTTAAAACATTAGGGCGAAATTTTCCTGACTCAGTTTCTTTAGATATTGATGTATAATAGTTTAAAATGCTGTGCCTTAAAATACAGCTGGCGGTCACAAAACTTTGTTCACAGTCACTTGCATTATTTCTTTCAGAAATCCCCCCCCCCCCCCCAAAGACATCTTAAATTCCGCAGTGGGAAGGGGCGTAGCTAACGTGTGGCAAATGAGACATACGTCCCGGGGTGCCAGACTAGCGGGGGGGGGGGGGCAAAAAATGGGCTTAGATGGTATTAGTTCAAAATCAATAGGTGTGATTTCGATGTTTCTATTATACTTTTTGAACGGGGAAAGATATTTTTAAGTTTTTGTGGGAGGCATTATGGAGCCCAGAATCATATATAAACTGAATTCACTCCGTTTGTGGCGTGCCCCAGGGTAATCATTAGGCACAAGCTTATAATCAACCCCATACTGTACCATTGATCAGGATGAGGGAAGGGGTGCGTAATTTAGGGTGCTAAAGATATTCGGGCAAACTCAAAATGCAGGGGTGCAGTTTGGCGCATACTTGAATTTGTTGTTTCTTTCAGACAATTTTGAGGTTGCATTTCAAACTTTCGGGTGAGAAGTGCCAAAATTAGCCATAATAATGACCAAAGACATCTTAATCCGCAGTGGGACGTATACTAAATTCACTCTAGTTGTGTCACCCTTGAGGGTACGCTTTTGCCCTAAATTATTCTCGCCCCTTAAATCATTATAGTCCCCCGAAAATTTTTGATAAATTCAAAATAAAATAATGCATTTTATCACATATCTGAATTTAGTTTTGCAACATTCTACATTTAATTGGAGCAACGGAAGATATGCTAGTTACAAAATGTACATGACACTTAACCTTAGAGCCATCGTGTGTGCTCATTAATCCCTCGGATATTTTAGGGGCTTAAAGATGTGATGAGGATATTTTATTAATTATCATCTTTCCATGCAGTGTTGGCAAAAAGAAATTACTTGACCTGCTTGTATTATGCAAAAAAATAATAATTTAAAAAAAAATCATTATATAACTAAAAATAGCTATGTGGCTTTAATTTTGTATTTACATTATTTTTAGGGATAGCTACTTGATTAAGAAATGAATTTTTTTTAAATCAATTAAAAAGGGTTCCATCACTAAAAAGCACTGTAAAAACTATTTTATATGCTGAACGCATTTGGCAAAAACATACCCACTTATAATTATAAAGCTTAGACTCCTTTTCTAAATATTTACTAATTTTACCGGAGTCAAACATAAAAAAAACAGGTTTATTAGAAAGGTCTATACATTTTTATGGGCTTTAAAAATTGGTCATTTTTATAAATTGTAAATGAAGGGCAAAACTATTTTAAGAAGACATGACGTCACATGAGTTGTTTACAAAAGACATTAATATATTTATTATTGTGTGATTTTATCTAAGGGAAATCGTATGCAAATAATGTATTTGGAATTTCAAACTACTAGTATATATTTTTCTTAAATTGCCTCTTCGCTATACTTAAAAATATTTTTAATAAAATCCACATAATATTTTAAATTGACGACTTAGGAATAAGATTTTTTTTTAACACATACCAAAAAATGGCATTGGCATGATAATCAAAATGCTAGTTCACAAAAAAATTTTCTTAGCTTTTTTTCTGGATTCTCATCTAAAATAAAATTTGAAAAATAAAAAAAAATGAGGGCAAATAGATGGGGCAGTTTGTTTATTATTCTGACATGAAACAAAGAAAATGTAAGGCAGTTGGGAAGTTAATAATAATAAATATAGGCTAAGTATTTTTTGTTATTCAGGAAATTTTGTAACAAAAGTAGCACATTTAAAGAAAAAAAACACTTTTGATTTAAAAATAATTTATGAAACGTGTACTGTTTGTATGTGTCCTTTAAATTCTAAATTAGAAAAAAATTTATAATTAACACCTATCTTTTTTTTTTAGTCATGCTTTTACGATGAACAATAATTTGAAAACAGATTAAACATGTTTAATACGTGACTAACTATTATTAAAATTGTAGAGCGTTATAGTTTTGTAATTGTATTTTTATACAGTGTCATTCAAGTCTTTAAACTTGTGAAGTTGCAAAAAATAAATCAATTAAACAAAGCGATATTTGCCAATAATAGGACTGGAACGGCCAGTGCGATTTATAACTGAATAATATAACTTTATTAGTCTGAAATATACGGATCATCAAATATATCGAGCCCAGCGATATTTTATAGATTCCACTAATTATAATCGGTTAAAGGCACCAGTTACTATGCTTTTTAAAAGTGCTTAAAATGACAATTTCGTATTTTTAATTTAAAAATGTATTTTTGTTACATTTGTATTGTTGTACACATTGTGCTCCGGCTTTTGGGGGGGGGGGGGGCAGTGCCCGCCCGGAGATATTGCTGAAAGAATCACTGCAATGCTAATAATAACTATATTTTTTAAAGGATGAGGCCAACATTCAATTTAAATTAACACCATTTCCTACTTTAAAAGTCATGCTTTTATTATCAAATTTTATTTGACAACATGAAAAGATTGCTCACGTTTGATAATTAGTGAGAACTCTATTAAAATTATAGACCTTAAAATTGAAGCAAATGCAGTTTAATACAGTGTTATTTAAGTCTTTAAACTTGTGAGTTTGCAAAAAATAAATAAATAGAAAATACAGATGAATGCGAACGGGAAGTAATACTTCGACTAATAATCGGCAAATTTTCCAAACATTGAGACATTTAGAATGGAATTACGTAAGATTCTAAGAAGATTAGTCTTAAATATACGGATCATCAAATATATCAAGCGTAGCGATATTTCATTGATTCCACTAATTGTAATCGGTTAATGACCCCAGCTAGTATTCTTTTTAAAATTGTTTAAAAAATGATAATTTGGCAGTGTAAAAAATATATATTTTGTTTTATTGTTTTAGGTATTTTTGCCCCGGGGGTGGGGGGCATATATCATATGACATATAATAATTAGAACTTTTAATGCTTAGCATTAATTTTCATGATTAATCCTGAAATAAGAGTTACATAAAAGTACCAAATAAACAAGAGTTATTTCGCATGACGCGTCCAGCGGAATGGGGTCTGGGGTCACAAAATGTGGACATGCAGTCAGAGGCGTAGCGAAGGGGGGGTGGCAGAGGGGGACAGATGTCCCCGGGCGCCAGCTAGTTAGGGGCGCCAAAATGTGCTTGATATTATTTTATAAATTAAAATAATGGGTTTTAGGGTTGAAAAAAGACAAAAGGGGCGCTTTAAAATGAATCTTGTCCCCGGGCGCGAATCTCGTCCCCGGGCGCCACAAACTCTAGCTACGCCTCTGCGTGCAGTCCAAAGTAAAAAATACCAAACTAACTCACACTTTACAAAAATTAATAACTCAAAAAGTACTAACGCGGGAAAGTTGATTCTGGTTTCATTTGTTTTTTAAATTTGACATTTGTTCTATTCTATTTGTAATATTTTTTATTATTTTATTTTTTGATTTTTTTTTTACCTAAGCCTAAGTACCTAATGTTATACATAATATTTTAATTTAAATTGTATCACACCGTCTCGTGTTCCATGCGTTTTGTCAAGCAATTCAAGTACCGTCGGCGGGCCTGATAAACTGACGTCACGGTCCGTAGTTTGGTGACCCATGAAATAGAGTGTAGGAGTCTGCCAGATTTTTTTTTTACAGAATTAGCAAAAAATGTATTACTTGCCTAATATTAAAATAGAGCAATTATTCTTACTGTGTGTTTCTGATGACCTACAGCGTGTATCTTTTTGAATGATCCTACATGGCACATCAACAAAAAGGAAGGAGCATAATGCATAGGCCTACATGATAAACATTTTGAAAACAACTTTACCATTGACAACGTAAAAATGTTTGCATGTCTTCATTTTGATGACGGAAGTACAAGAGTTTTTTAAAATTATAATTTTTAATTGATTTTTATTGCTTAAAAAAAAACAAAAAACATGCTACACATCATAATACATGTATAGACCTGTCGTGGCAGCAGAGCCGTCACCTGGGTTCTGATGTTGCTGAGGGTGTTTAGCGGGCCCAAAGTTGCGGTGGTGCGTGGATTCAACTTTGAATGCAGGGGCGTAAAACTAAAAGGTCGCTGCGTGATAGTTTGGCGTGACACGTCACTATGCAGTACACACTGAGAGCAACTCATTTATCTATTGAAAAACAAACCGTGAATTTTAACATCTTTGTCCATTGTGTAATTCAGTTAAGTTAAATAATACTCATACAGTTTTACATTACTAATATTAAAGAATAAAATGACACTTTGATTTATAAATAATAAGAATAATGGATTTACACCACCCGCCTCACTTTTGGAGTGAATTCCACCCATGGAGTTACATCCCCTGCCCTAAATTATTGTGACCTCCCCTGTCGTGCCTGTGACATCCTGTCAACATGTGCCTAGTGTGTTTTGGTTATAGTTCTTTCATTTGTATTTAGTCTCAACTGTCAGTTAGTATTATTTTTTTGACCAAACTAACTTTCAACCTATCATGCTACTCCCCATCCCACTCATGAGGGAAAATCGTCCTAAAGGAAAATCGTCTTACTCATATGAGGGCACACCAGAGTCAAAAGAAGAAAAAAAAGAAAAATATGGTTTTGTATAAAAGTCTAAACATTTTTATTTGTTTTAAAAACTGGACATTTTTATAGTTGAATATGAACGACATATATTTATGTTCAGAAGACATCACATGTTTAAAAAAGACATCATATATTTCATGTGTGATTTTTATTTGCAGGGAAATCGTATAAATTAAAAGTATACCTTTCTCAATATTCACTTGATTGAAATGCTTATTTGGAATTTAAAACTATTATAACTTTATTTGGATACATTACCAATTACCTCTTCTGTCTACTATAACAAATTGTTTTTAACAGATCCATTGAAATCATTTATAACTGACAGTTTAAAAAAAATTTAAATCTAGAACACTCCCCCTCCCCATTAAAATAATGGAATTGGCGTGATAATATAAATGCTAGTTCTCAAAATAATTAAAACAAATTAGTTTTCTTCTGGATTCTCGTCAAGAGAAATAAAAATTAAAAAATGATTGCAAATTAATGGGTGATGCGGATTGTTCATTATCATGATGTAAAAAAAGAGAAAAACAGTTGTGGACTTAAACAGAGACTAAGCATTGAAAATTCTTATCTTTTGTTCGGGAAACTGTGCCACTAAAGTAGCACATTGAAATCCAAAGTGTTTGTATTTTCTTTAATATCAATTTATGAACCTTTCACGTTTATGTGGGCCCTTTAAATTCTTAATTTCGGTTTTAAAAAATTATCAATTTCTACAAATTTTCATTTTATTCTATAGCACAACATTCATAGAGTCAAGTACGTTTAACTTATGCTAATAACAATATTTTGTAAACATGATGCCATTATACAATTTATAAATTGCACGCTACTACCCTACTTTAAAAGCTACGATTTTATGATGAAATATAATTTGAAAACATTTTACCAATGTTTGAAAGCTGGCAAGAGCTATATTAAAATTATGGACCTTTCTACTGATGTAAAAGTAGTTTAAAACTGTATTATTAAATCTTAAAACTTGTGAATTTGAATAATTTTTTTTTATTAAATTATCAAAATTTACGAAATACACGATGGAAAACTTCGATTTATAAAGAGGAGCGGCTAATTTTTAAAATAATACAATACTTATAATCGAATACTATAATCACGTAACGAAATTAAACTTGAATATACGGATCATCAAATAATCGACATAGTGATAATTCATAGGTTCCGCAAATAAACATTGTAATCAGTCAAATGCACAAGTTTTTATTATTTTAAAAAGTATTATAAACATGATAATTTAATGGATTTGTTTCATTTAAATAAAATATATTTTCGTTTTTTGTTGTGCACATTTTTCTCCAGGAGCGGGTGCACTTGTCTTCCCCCAGGGGAGCATTACCCCCCCCCCCCGGAGAGATACTTCAAAGAAACACTGGGCCTAAGCGTGATCATTGTGTAAAGTTACAGATGGAAATAATATTTCCAGGAACACCATCAGGGCATTCATTCATAAGGGAGATTGAACCTGATGATAAAAGTATTTTTTTAAATAGTTGTGGTGATGGTGGAGGGGGTAATGGTGCTGGTGGTAGTGGTAGGGGTAAAATGTGATCGTGGTGGGGGCAATGGTGGTATTGGTGGTGGTGGTGGGTTTAATAGGGGTGGTGATGGGGTAATGGTGGTGGTGGTGGGGGTAATGGTGGTGCTGGCAATGTGGGTGGGGGTACTGATGGTGTGGTGGTGGTGGTTGGGGTAACGGTGTTGGTGGTGGTGGAAGGGGTAATGGGGATGTTGTGATGGTGTTGGGGGTAATGGTGGTGGTGGTGGTAATTGTGGTGGTGGTTGTTATGGTGGTGGTGGGGGAAATGGTGGTGGTGGTGGTGATGGGGGTAATTGTGGTGGTGGTAGTAATAGTGTTGGTGATGATGGTGGTGGTGGTAATGGCGGTTGTGGTGGTTATAGGAGTAATGGTGGTGGGGGTTGTGGTGGTATTTGTGTGAGTAATAGTGGTGGTGCTATGGTAATGGTGGTGTGATGGTGGTGTTTAGGGTGGTGGGGGTAGTAATAGTGGCAGTGGTGGTTTGTGGGGTGATAGTGATGGTGAGGGTGTTGGGGATTGTGGTGGTGGCGGTGTTAATGGTGGTAGTGGTTGTGGTAGGGGTAATGGAGGTGGTGGTGGTAATGGAGGTGGTGGTGATTGGGGGTAATGGAGGTGGTGGGGGTAATGGTGGTTGGGTAATGGCGGTGGGGGTTGTGGCAGTGGCGTAGGAGGAGGATGGTCCGCTCAGGTCATCTATATATATATAAAGTTGATATTTGCAGCTACCTGCAACTATTTTTCGTGGTTGGGAGCGGCAAAAGGCGTGACACTAGGTGTAGCAATATTAGAAGTAGATGTTGACTTTTGCATATTGTAATACAAATCTAAAAAACCATAGAAAGCACTTACATTAAAGTTGTAAAAATCTTTTAAACATTTAAAAACACTAAGTTAAATTGTAAATGTAATACAAATCTAATAACCCTAAAGATAAAATCTCATAATTCTATAGATAACACTTACATATATGTAGTAAAAATCTAATAACCATATAAATAACAATTACATATAGTTTTTTTCCTGTTTTTCAAAGGGAAGTTGAAGGAAATATGATAACACTGATTTTACGAAATGAATTTCCCGATAACTGCGCTAAACGAGATTCTTTAAAAAAAATATCGCAAGTTCGTTTGGTGCGTTATATTTTATTTTGTTTTTCAGAAATAGTTAATGAAATAAATCTGCTGTTTTTATTATTATTAAAAGAATTTTTTTTTGCTCTTTTTATTATTATTAAAAGAATATTTTTTGCTCTTTTTATTATTATTAAAAGAATTTTTTTTTGCTCTTTTTATTATTATTAAAATAATTTTGTTTGCTCTTTTTATTATTATTAAAATAATTTTTTTTTGCTCTTTTTATTATTATTAAAATAATTTTGTTTGCTCTTTTTATTATTATTAAAAGAATTTGTTTGTGCTCTTTTTATTATTATTAAAAGAATTTTTTTTGCTCTTTTTATTATTATTAAAAGAATTTTTTTTGCTCTTTTTATTATTATTAAAATAATTTTTTTTTTGCTCTTTTTAATATTATTAAAAGATTTTTTTTTTTGCTCTTTTTATTATTATTAAAAGAATTTTTTTGTTGCTCTTTTTATTATTATTAAAAGAATGTTTTCTTTTAATATCGTAGTACCCCAACCTAGGGCTGGGTTCACCACGCTGTACATACAATAATTTAACAAACATAATAATGAACTTAAAAATTAACAAACATTAATTAAATAAAACAAAAAAATACATTAAAAAAGTTTAAAAGCGGGTGGGTCATTAGAATTTTAATATAGTTCAGGGGCGTGTAAAAAAAAGTTGCGAGCTTTGGATGGGGAAAATTGGGATTGTTATAAAGTGCGTTACTTGTATGTGTGTTTTGTCAAATTTTCAGCCCCACTCCCCACTGCTCGATATTACATATTAAAAACAAATTGTGCGTAAAACTCAGTTTTAAATGGGTTATTTAATTCTCAATACAATATTGTGCTTTCTGGGCACTGACGAGCTTCAGATCGGCTTTCAAAAGTTTTTTTTTAAGGCGATGGCATATTTTTGATGAGCTATAATCAGTGGCGTAGCTAGGAAGGATAAGTACCGCCCGGGGGCGGGTGATAATTTTGCCACACCCACCTCAAAAATAATTGTAACACGCTTTTGATGGGCTGCAACAAGCTTTTGATGGGCTGTAACAAGATTTTGAAGGGCTGTAACAAGATTTTGAAGGGCTGTAAGAAGATTTTGGTGGGCTGTAGCAGGCTCGTATTTCCCGTGGTGCTGAAGAGGTTTGTGATCAGCTGACGAGGTTTGGGATCCGCTGAAAGCAAGTGCTTGCGGTTCACCTCTTTTTGGCTGTAGGTTATTGTCCCCCAACTCTCTTGGTCTGATTATGTGGAAACCCCCAAGATGTTTGACAAAATGGTGACACATGACTTACAAACACTCCACTATTTGTTGCATCATGAACTCAAAGGGAATTCCACTTTATCCGTGTTAGGTCAATGCCACCAACTGCTCAACGCGGGGGCGTACCACCTTTTAAACTCTGATATCACAATAATAGACGATGTCGGTGACCAAACATTAAAATAAAACATACGTGCTGCCTACAGCATACCAAAATTCAAGAAAAAAAAAAAAAAAAAATACTTTTGACGTTATCGACGACTCTTGATTCTGTTTTGGACTGAAAATCTTAAACTAAGTTAAGCACGACTGTCCAATTATAAGTTAATAGTGTAGTATTTTTCATCATTTACAATAATTTTTGAATAAACCACCGAAAGTCCCTCCCCGAGGGCCCCCTTTGAACCCCCCTAAGCTCAGGACAATAATGAAGGCGGCAAGGTTCGACATCGCTTGATTAATGTGTTCAAATAATAATTATTATAATTGAAAATTAATTTATAAGGCTAGAAGTAATGCAGAGAATAACGCCCCCAAAAACGTACGCGGCCATAGAGTTCATGGCGTGCCGCTCATCGGACGGCTGGAATGTAAACATAACAAGATGATGTGCACTCCACTCTCGGTGGTGATGTCAGCATACTAAGTGCAAAATTACATACTTGAAATTTTATTGTGACCGTTGAAAAATTAGTTTGACAGCTTATTTGTTAAAAATAAATTAGCCGGTCAAATTGAACGTGGGCGACTTCAATAGTCTTCGAAATCTCACGTGGACCCTCTCGTTTGAATCTGCGCATGCGCGACATGTCAGCGCCGCCTGTCTGCCTTAAATAGAGCCAACTTTCTGTGACTTTAATCAGATGCAAGATCAGATCAAGAATATTCCGTAAGTATCTGTCTTTGACTGTTTGTTTGCATTTGACGTGGGTTTGTAACTACGTTTACAAACATTGGTCAGTCTTACGTCTACCGCCAGTTCGGGATTTACCTATAAGCTAAATCAGCTACAGCTTAGGGCCTCACAATCTGCCAGTTAGAGAATTTTAATTTTTCTTTGACCACCTGGTGTCATTTCAAACGGTAGGGGGACCTCTTGACTTTGTATAGCTTAGGGCCTCGGCAAGTCTTAATTCGGCCCTGACTACCGCTAAGACACGCTTACATGGTTCAGTATGAAGCTTTGGAATAGTGGTCTCAACACTCGGGGGTCACCTGACAATATGCGAGGGGTCACCATGAGACTATGCAAGGGGTCACCATGACACTATGCAAGGGGTCGTCATGACACTATGCAAGGGGACGCCATGACACTATGCAAGGGGTCGCCATGACACTATGCAAGGGGTCACCATGAGACTATGCGATTTGAAAGATTTTGATTTTTATATATAAGGCTTTTCCTTTTGAAAATAAAATGTTAACCACGATGATAATGCTGGTTCATCATTGCCACTCAATTGTGACCAAACTATAGCTACATACAAAACTGGGCAGTAATTTTAATTCCAGCACTTTGGCCTTTCCTTATTATTTTGTACTAGCGAGAACCCGGCATGCGTTGCAATGCCACTCAATGAAAAAAGTGACTGTGTATTTATTAAATTTTAAAGTAATTTTTAAATAGAAAATATTTATTGTTTTTTTCGTCTAGTGCGTACACAAATAAATTAGAAGTTTTTTCAACGCGTGAGCAGGCAACATACAGCTATCCACGTGAGAAGCGTGGATTTTCAAAATTTAGTCCACACACTTGTAGAGATTGAGCCACCCATGCAATAGCTCTGTTTTTTTAGATCTTAAAAAAAAAAGGGGGGGGGGGGAATTTAGCGCCCCGATCCCATAACGGAATATTGTAAAATGTGTGTAATAATTCAGAAACATTTGCGGGCGTGTGTACAACAATTCACAAAATTTTCATCTCTTTGGATTAATGGTATAGAAGCACATACTGAACATACATTAATTTTTATATATGTATAGATATATATTTCGCACTTATTCAATGATGATCTGTCTATCTCTCTGTCTGCCTCTCTGTCTGTCTCTCTCTCTGCCTGTCTCTCTGTCTCTCACTGTCTCTCTGTCCAACTCATGTCTGTCTCTCTGTCTGTCTCTCTGCATGCTCTGTTTTTCTTTATGTATCTCTGTCTGTCTCTCTGCCTCTCTGTCGGTCGAAATGTCTCTCTGTCTCTTTGTCTGTCTCTCTGTCTGCCTCTCTGTCTGTCTCTATGTATGTGTCTCTGTCTATGTCTGTTGTCTGTCTCCCTGCCTCTGTCTGTGCTCTGTCTATGTCTGTTGTCTCCCTCTGTCTATGTCTGTCTGTCTCCCTGTCTCTGTCTGTCTGTCTCTATGTCTGTTTTTTGTCATTCTGTCTGTCTGTCTGCCTGTCTATGTTTGTCTGTCTTTCTGTTCCTCTCTCTGTTTCTCTGTCTGTCTGTCTCTCTGTCTATGTCTGTCTGTCTGTCTCTCTGTCTCTATCTGTTGTCTCTCTCTGTCTCTTCTGTTGTCGCTCTCTTTGTCTCTGTCTGTCTGTCTCTATGTCTCTCTCTGTCTATTTGTCCGTCTCTCTGTCTGTCTCTCTGTCTCTTTGTCATTCTGTCTGTATCTGTATGTCTGTCTGTCTGTCTCTCTGTCTGTTTCTCTTTCTGTCTCTCTGTCTGCCTATCTATCTTTCTGTCCGTTTGTCTATCTATCTATCTATCATCTACCTATCTACCTATCTACCATCTACAATCTACCATCTACCTGTCTACATGCCTATATACCTGCCTGCTCACCTGCCTACCTACCTATCTATCTACCTATCTATATACTATCTATCTACCCATCTATCTACCTCACTTCATACCTACCTACCAAACGACCTACCTACCTTAATTGGTAAACGTATATTAATATGTAAAATTAGAATAAAGCATCTATTTTTTACAACTGTAATGTCATTGGATTGAAAGATGTTGTCATCCAAGTAAAAATAGTTTAACTCAATTTCCTACCCCCGATATGTATGTATCGAAGAAGGTTAATTATTTATCAAATTCATTCTGAGACTAATCTTGTGCTGCATTAGGCAAAATTAATATAACGTTTTAATCCCCCCCCCCCCAAAAAAAACCTTAAACAGAGTTTAAAAAAAATTAATCATCCACTGGATTGTAACCAAAACGAATTTTTTGCATTTAATATGCTTTGTTCTTATTTATATGAGAGATAAGTGCATTAAAAATGCCATTTGCCTACGTAGTTTTGCTGCACTAATTTAATTAATCGGCATATTCTTATTAAAATTATTTTTAGATGTAGAGTTTTTACTACTTTATAAATTTCATAAAAGTTTATTTTTGGAATGAATAAAAAGTACAAACTTATTAAATGTTAAAATACAAAGCTAAATTAGTATTTAAGTTTAGCAATTTAAAAAGCAATCAATGCTATTTATTAATTTCACTTATAAGAAGGGAAATGTACATCATCAGTTTTGTCACGCTCTTTTATTAAATCAGATAACTTTAAGCTTTGGCTAAATAGGCAATTTGCACTATGACGTCATTTGCGTGATTATTTAGAACTAATTAATTTTAATTTTATTTCGCCTTATTGACAACGTGCTAAAGAACGCACTAACAACAACTGATGTTTAGGTTTTCCCGATAAATGTGATTCCTGTGTATTTCTTGATCATATTTTTTCTATTTAATTTTTTTTCCATAACTTTTAAACGCATATAAAATGCTTCAGATAGTTCCTTAGTTGTTTCTTTATATGTATTTGTAATTTATAATAATAATACTTAAACTTTTGCTAAAATAAAAGCGGAAATATAATATTTTTTGCGCATGTAAATTTATTTGATTTCCGTAAAATAATAGATGGCTGAAATCAGACATTGTTGTAGTCCCCAAATGAAAATTCAAACTGCAACATGCCTAGCAAGTGGGAAATGTTCATAAACGTACAAATAAGTAAAAGGGAAGAAAGCGGATAAAAGTATTCGGAAGACAGCCTAGAAGCGGAAAAGGTATTCGAGATCAACTAACGAAGTGGGAACATTTGTTCTTGAGATACAATGAACCGGAAATTGTGTAGTTCATGCCGCGACACAATATCTCGGAGTGCAAACAATTCGGTAAGAAAGGGAAACTACTAAAAATGATCTAGTCATGATAATACATAAAATTAATTAATTATAAATGGCATGGAGAGGGATGGGCGCCGCCATGCGACAACTGCCCTAGTTACGCTACATGTACATGAGACCAGATTCACAATCCATACCGGCTCGGCCGTCGCCCGGGTTACCAATGGCCGCGCCTACCGTCTCTGACCAGTACGGAGGTGGAAAGTATGCAACTGATCAGGCAAAAAACAATATCAGTGCCAGGAATAACATTACGATAGGTACCTGGAATGTGAGATCGTTGAGAGAAACAGGCAAGGTGGAGGAATTAGTGCATGAAATGAACAGATACAGATGGGACATACTAGGTCTGTGCGAAATGAGATGGAAAAACTTTGGAGAAACATCGACCCAAGAAGGCCACAGACTATATTTTAGTGGACGGGAGGACACACACGAACAAGAAGTTGGCTCCCTCGTCCATAAAAACATTAAGAACTATTATGAGCTGTCGACCAATTTCGAGCCGACTCATCACTCTCCGTCTAACGGCAACACCGTTCAACATCACCATCGTACAAGCGTATGCACCAACTTCAGATTATGATGACGCAGAAGTGGATGACTTCTACCATCAACTCTAAGATGTGCTCAACCAAACCCCCAAGAAAGACATTCTTGTTGTTCAAGGTGATTGGCATGCAAAAGTAGGAGAAGATGCCTATGCTAACTGGAAAGGAACGTGTGGACGCCACTGTAACGCAACTTGGAATTCGCCAGCTTCAATGAACTCATACTGGCCAACACACTGGGTGAACATAAAATATCCAGGAAAACCACATGGCATAGCCCCAATGGGAAACATCACAATCAGATTGATTATATCATGTTGCAAACACGTTTCCGGTCTAGTATAAACATTGCAAAGACTCGCAGCTTCCCAGGAGCTGACATTGGAAGTGACCACGATCTAGTCATGATGACCTTTAGGCTGCACTTAAAGAGGGTAAATAAAAAAGGATATACCAGAATCAAATTCGATCTTGAAAAGCTGAAGGATCCTAAAATAGCAGAAGCCTTCCAAGCAATGATAGGAGGAGGAAAATTTGCAGCGCTTAACATTATAGATGCCGACTGTTCAGACATGGACACAATGATTGATAACTTCAACACAGCAGTGACGGACACAGCCCATGACATCCCTGCTAAACATCGACCAACACAAAAACCATGGGTGACAGCTGACATCCTCGATCTGTGTGACAAACGGAGGCAGTTAAAGAAAATAAAAATGGTGGATACAGAGGGGGCCAATAAATATAGAAAAATTAACCAAACCATCAAAAAGGGTATGAGAAGGGCAAAGAAGAACTGGATTGAAGAGCAATGCTACGACATTGAAAATTGCTTGAAGAAAAACAATAGCAAAAAGGCATACCAGTTGGTGAAAGAACTAACCACTGCAAAACAAGGGCGTAGTACTACCATACAAGATAAAAATGGCAAATGTTTGACCGAGGAAAATGATATCCTAAAAAGATGGACTGAATACTGCTCAGAGCTGTATAATGAAAATATAAAGATAGACTCAGAGATCCTTAATGTCCCCCCAGCAATGGACAATGAAAGCTTCCCCATTCTCCGCGCAGAAGTAGAAGCAGCAGTCCAAGCACTCCAAATAGGAAAGGCCGCAGGAGTAGATAATATCCCTGCCGAGTTAATAAAACAGGGAGGAGAAACAATGATAAATGCCCTAACCAATATTTGTAACAAAATATGGCTAACAGGGGAATGGCCCAAAACATGGACCCAATCTCTCATCATCACCCTCCCCAAGAAAGGTAACCTACAGCTATGCCAAAACTATCGTATCATCAGCCTAATAAGCCACCCAAGCAAGGTCATGCTCAAGGTCATACTGAACAGACTAAGACCATATGCCGACAGAATCATTGCTGAAGAACAGGCAGGCTTTAGGCAAGGCCGTGGCACTACTGAGCATATCCTAAACCCCCGGATACTATGTGAGAAATATGCTCAACACCAACAAAACCTATACCACGTCTTTGTGGATTTCAAGAAGGCATTCGACAGGGTTTGGTATGCTGCTTTATGGGCCACCATGAGGCACTACAACATCAACACAAACTTAACCAGAATGATAAGAAGCCTCTATGACAAGGCCACCAGTGCAGTCTTCTTCAACAATAACATCGAAGAATGGTTCAAGACCACGGTTGGAGTACGACAAGGCTGCTTGCTCTCCCCCACCCTGTTCAACATCTTCTTAGAGAGAATTATGTCAGATGCACTAGAAACGCATGTAGGGACAGTCAGCATTGGTGGCAGAACGATCACCAATCTACGTTTTGCGGATGACATAGACGGACTGGCGGGAAGCGAGGAAGAGCTATAGCCAACCTAGTAAAGAGTCTCGACAAGACTTCATCCTCCTTTGGCATGCAAATCAGTGCAGAAAAGACAAAAATGATGACGAATAGCACTAGTGACATCACCACTGAAATTAAGGTCGGAGAGGAAAGATTAGAGACAGTTGGCAGCTTCAAATACCTCGGAGCAATAGTATCGGAACAAGGCTCCAGGCCCGAATTAATGGCCAGGATTGCGCAGACCACGACAGCACCAAAGAGGCTCAAGAAAATATGGAACGACAAAAATATAGCCCCCAGCACCAAAATCAGGCTGATGCGCTCATTAATCCTCTCCATTTTCTTATATGCCTGTGAGTCCTGGACATTAACAGCAGAACTTGAAAGGAAAATAAAGGCGATGGAGATGAGTTGTTACAGAAGCATTCTTGGCATCTGCTATAGAGACCACATCACCAATGAGCAAATAAAAGAAAGGATACGTCAGGCAATTGGGCAATACGATGACCTCCTGACGTCTGTTAAAAAGCGCAAACTTGAGTGGTATGGACACGTGACCAGAAAACAAGGGCTCGCCAAAGAGATCTTGCAGGGCACTACTAGAGGAGGAAGAAGAAGATGAAGACAAAGAAAAAGATGGGAAGATAATATCAAAGAATGGACTGGATTACAACTAGGCGATGCTATGCGTAGGGCAGAAAACCGAGAGGAATGGAGAAGAATAGTGTACATGTCATCTGTGGCGCCCTAACGTTCGAAGGACTACGGGACCTGATGATGATGATGAAAATAATAGAAAATAACTATGTTTGTTTTTAAGAGTCCGAACGTATCAAAATATTTTTTGCTCTTTGGCGTTATGTCCCTATAGCTCATTCTTATATATATAAATTACATTTCATTAGATATAATTAGATGATATTTATACTTTTTTTTCTTAGTTGTGGTTGTTTATTTTTTTTCCAGGAAGATAAAAGAAAAAAAAGATTTTAAAAACTTTTTTAAAAAGTGTGTGGGGGGGGTACACCAAGAAAAATGAAAAAAGCTAATTTTCGATTTAACAATAACCATTTATATCAAATTGAAGTGTATTCATTTATGTGCAATAACGTGTATTCATTTGTAATTTAGGGTCAATGGTTGTTGAGATATAATTTTTTGTTAGAAGGGGGTTATCAGAATTTTGCCCCCCCCCAAAAAAAAAACACCAAAATAAAATCATTTCGTTTTTCTTTCTGAATTAATTATTTTAAAACAACGATGAGCTCCCCAAAAATTGTTTAATACAATGATCAGTCCCTTTAAATATGGCGGCTTCCATAGAAATGAAGAAAACATTTTTGTGAATATTAAAATTGTCTTCATATTTGTTTATACAATGCCAAGTGATAACAAATATTCAAAGAATCGAAAGTTTCGTGAAAATATATAAATTTGATGATATTTTAAATGGAAATAAAATAATCAAAGCAATCTGATTCCACTGGAGCGTGGAAGATGAATTAGTATAGGCTTGACTAAAATTAAAATACCTGTCACTGTCTGGGCTGTCTTACGAAGTTACGTCTTAAGCCAAGGGTATAGGACATGGTCTTAAAAACCAAATGCCACGCCCACCCAGAACAGGTTAGAGATTAAATTGAAAGACATCTATGGAGTAAATGATTCTCATTTAGATTAAAGTGGAGATTAAGACATTGAAAATTATTTAATTAAATTTAATAATAAAAGTGAGTAATAGTCAAAAGTCAATAGAAATTAATTTAATTATTTTAACTAGGCCAATTTTTTTAGACCTTTCCCATCCAAGTATTTTTAGTAAATGTCTAGATGGTTATACCTAAATTGCGAATGAATCAGTGAATAGTATTATATGTGCTCTAAGAATAAATATAATAATAATGGTTTAAGAGCTGTCATTAGCAACCCTTCTTTTCAATGATGGATCAAAAGTATTGGAAGCTCCTCTAACTCTAAGATATTTGCAGCTTTCGTGGGGTCAGTTTACTTTCAATTATTTCATTATGATGGCTGCTAAGCGGATATCGAATGCACAAAAGCAAATGACCTAGTCCTTAGAAGCTAGAAGAACCAGAAGAAGGCTTAAATTAGGGTTAGAAGAGATAAAAGTTGAAGCTAAAGGACATCCTTATCTTTCAGGGGGTCATTAAAATTAGAGAATTTATTAAAATTTTGAACAAAATTATTGCGTGTTCTTTCACAAAATTTCCACGTTTAGTTCACTTAATAAATGATAACTTTTAAAAATATCAACCAATATGTTTCAAATTTTGCATGATGCTATATTAAATAATTGTCTATTTCAGGAACTAAGCAAATTACAATATTTTAATAAGTGCAAATTTGAATAATCCATCAGAGTTTTATTTTAAAATGTCAAAATTAAGACACTTTGGCATGCTGATACAAAAAGTATTCAATAAATAATAAATTACATTTTTCATAGCTGGCGCCATAGCTAATGCATATTTCTATATGGTTAATAAAGTGTAATAAATTTGAGCTTAAAACATTCTAAATTTTTGTTGTCTGACATGCCAATTTTAAGAATCACGATTTTCATTTTTTTTCCAATGTGAGCAAACTATTCTGTATCACTTTTTAATGGTTTTTTTTTATGTGTTATTATGGTGTTTCCGTTGCCCCAGCAATCAGATATTTTCTCTGATTTCTTTACAAGCAAAGTTGCTGACATTCACGCTGACCTTGATCGTCTTGACTCACCACCCCTAGATTTGCCTTCTTCTTGTGTTAGTTCACATTTCAATGTTTTTAAATCTGTTTCAGAACTAGAGTTTAAAAATATTATTCTAAAAACTAAACCTACGTCATGTTCTTTGGACCCCATCCCCCCTTCTGTTGGTTGAATCATTAGATCATTTGTTCCCAACGATAACCCACATAATCAATGAAAGCTTGTCTTATGGCACCGTTCCATCTATTTGTAAGACAGCTGTCATCAAACCATTACTTAAGAAGCCTGAATTTGATGAAAATAATTTTAAAAAACTATAGACCTGTATCTTACATCATTTTCATCTAAAGTCATTGAAAAACTAGTTCTAAAACAACTTTTTGCTTACTTAAACGACCACTCTCTTCTCAGTCCTAATTATTCAGCCTATAGACCTTTCCACAGCACAGAGACAGCTTTCTTGAGAGTCACCAATGACCTTTTGCTCGCACTGGACAGCGGTAATGTCTCCATCCTGATCCTCTTAGATCTCACTGATGACACTGGAACCTTTTACAAAACCCTTGAAAATTATTTTGGAATTTCTAGTTCAGTTTTGGCTTGGTTTAGGTCATACCTCTCTGATAGAACACAGTCAGTGTCTGTCGATGACTGCCTCTCGGGCAGTGCTGATTTAATGTATGGAGTGCAACAGGGGTCAGCTCATAAAAGTAAACAGACCTATCCCCCCCCCCCTCAATCTTTTTCTGAACTATAGTGATGAGTGATATCATACTTTGAAATATGGTAAACCAATATATATAGTTTTTTTAAGGACTGAAACATCATACCGTTATGAGATATTGGCATCATCAAATTATAACCACATTTTTTTACATGATGTTGACTTAAATATTAAAATATTGAATTGATAAATTATTTATTTATTTAAAAAAAAAAAAAAAGGAATCAAAATTAAATTTCAGGTCTCCTTTATAATGTTTTGAAAAATCAATATCTTCTTAAAAATGCACCCATCATTTTCCACACGCCAGAACGATATAAATATTGTATCTTTGAAAAATGTTAAACTATTATTTCTTCCTTTTTAAACAAAAATCTAAATAACTTTTTTCAACTTTGTACTATCGTAAGGTTTAATGTAAAGCAATTTTTTTTTATTAAAAGGCACCAGCCCTCTATTTTGATCGACTCTGATTTGGAAATTCCGAAAATTGTCAAAAGAAAGTTACTTATTTTTAAAGTAAGTATATTTTAATTCTCCAGTTTGAAACATGTTGAGGTTTAAAGATATTTTCATCATAAGATAAAGATATATAAATATATCTTCTCATTTTCCACTAACAGGAACGGTATTTAAGGGAAAGAGTAAACTATGTCCACATTGGTGTAGGAATAGGGTGAAGGGGCGGTCCACCATGGGTGGTTCTTTTTCTTTAGACTTGAGTGGGAGGTTTGAACTTTTATGCCAATTGTAGTTTTTTTTATCGTGTAAGTGGATGTCCAAAATCTTGTCCCAAGGAGGGCAAATTGGGGGGGGGGGGGGGGGGGGGTGGCATTAAACCTAGCTACGCCATATTTCCTGATTTAAAAAAAAAAAAATTGTGTACGAGGGCTTAACTGGGGGCAGTTTTGTACATTGGGTCCGGTCATTTTGAGAAAATATCCTGTGAGTCTGAGTGTTACAAAATAAGTTAACTTTTCATTTTCTATAATATATGCGGGCCTTAAACCAATAGGCTTACAGTCAGTTCCACGCCCTACCTGCCGACCAATAGGCCTACGGTCAGTTCCACGCCCTACCTGCCGACCAATAGGCCTACAGTCAGTTCCACGCCCTACCTGCCGACCAATAGGCCTACAGACAGTTCCACAGGCAGCCCTACAAACAGTCCTATATTGATTAATATAATAATAGTCTCATCTGAAAAATTTCAATCTTTTTTCTGAGTTCAAACGTTACACATGACACTTACTGCTTGAAGGCTTTTTGTTTCACTCAGTAATATTACTATAAAACATGGATAGGGAGGGCCGGTTGTTAAAAGGAAGCAAGCACACCAGAAGCAATATATGTAATAGAGGTACCATTATCATCTTTTGAGAAATAGTTATAACCTTGAAAATGAAGCGATGCCATTTCCTACACCCCAAACTGTATTTATGGTAAATGTTTTAGCATGCCTCTCCTTACTCTGTGCTTGCATTTACCACCTGTAACACAATGTAGTCTTAGGCTTAGTATTCTCATAGAAATACACCAAACGCCTTTTTGAAGCCCATAAAAAATCCCTACAATTTGCCCGAAAATGCTGCACCGTTTAATACTGAAAATAGTCCACCCCAGGCGGACCACACCCTGTTCCTTCTCATAACGCTGCTGCGAAGACATTCAATATTACATTTCACTAAATCTGTGACTTCATAATATGGATTTGAAATACATAGAAATGTAAAACACCCCCCCCCCCATTATTTTCATGGACGATAATTTTTTTAATGGGGGGAGGAAGAGCGGGTGGTGGGGAATGTGGTCTGGAGTTCGATCCCCAACAAAGAAAAAGTCAATCAAAAACAACACCAGCACCCTGGGTTGTTGGGACCTGGGAACCTTGGATGGCAACTCATCTAAGAGAAGGAAACTTTGAATCAAAACCCAGAGGAGGAGTCCCGTAGGCAGATAACATTGGCACAATGAAACATTCCAACTCCTGCGACGCATCCGGTGCCAAGCTGTATCATCCATATATGGTGTTCCCTTGGGCTACAAGGTGCGTGTTGAGAGGCGATTTGCTGTCTTGGGGACCAGCTTATAGTTCTAAAGATAAAATCCCAGGCCATGTGATTTCGTCCTGCGAAGTCTAAACCATCATCACATTTTGACGGACCAATGCCATTAAAAAAATAATAATAATATATCTCGTATGTTAAGTTATATATATTACGCATCTGGTGTGACCCGTGGACTGCTTCCTAATTGACTGCTTTATAATCAGCGAATTTGGTATTGAGAGTATATTGCAAATAATTCTAAATGTTTGAAAGAAAGTATGGTTCAATAATGAGTTCAATAGCACATAAAATATAATATGCGATAACTACGCTAAATGATATTTTTTTTATATACCGCAGCTGCTTTCGGCGCGTAATATTTTCTTTTCGGAAAATGAAATCATCACAATTTAAGTATGGTGTAAAAAGGTGGTTGGGACCTCAGAATATTAAATATAGTTTATGGGCGCGAAATAAAAAGTGTGCAGTGCAGTATCATGGGGGAAGGGGTGTAGCGAAAATTTGTGATTCTTAAATGTGCATTACTTGAGTTCATGTTTTTTCAAGTAACTTTAGTTGATGGGAAGTTGATGCATTGCTGCCGCCAATGTTTGGTGGGTTATGTATAGTATTTACATATTAGATTAATACTGCTTTTGTCTTGATTCTTCACAGTATCTAGTCCCATAACCTAACTCGGAGAAGATCATGGCCAAGAACCTACTGATTGTTTTTTTGCTCATCGGTGTCTTGATAGAGGCTACAACATCATTGCCTCGTAAGTATTTTATTAAAATTTATAATTGATTCACACTTAAACATTCTTTGACCAAGTTTCAAAACATTACAAAAGTAATAAAGTCTTTTAAAGTTGAAACAATGACTTGTAATTTAAAAATAAAATAATAACAATGAGAACTGTAGAACTTAGAAAAGACATTTGTGACTTATTTTATAAATTAAAATGCAAATGAAGAAAGAAAACAGTATATTAAATTCTATTGTATATCGTAGCTTATATCTCCATTGTTTTTATAATCGCTATTCCTTGCACCAATCAAATACCATTTCATATCTCCTAGTTCAAAATTCTCAGTTATAACACAAAATTTAAAAAAAAATACATCATACTGTATTTTAAAGGATTAACAGTAGAGAAATGCATTAATTTTTTTAAAAATAAGTATATTTTTTAATATAAGAATTGACTTAAGTGTATTAGGGGTATTATGTTTTAATAATAATTGCCCACTCTCTTGTACAGAATCAATTATTTACCTAAAAAAAGTGTGTGCTTTTTGTTGCAAACATAATCATTACAAAAGAAAGTTTAAGGTGATGCAATATTTGGTGTGATTCTTGCACGTAGCCTTAATAAGTTATACATTTACAATTTTTTTAATGGAAATTATTTTCAATAATTTGGTTTTCACTTTATTTCAGCTGGGAATCACCCACACAAGAACGAAAGAGAGGAGCTTAGTAGAAAGCGTAGAGTTGTTCCTCTCCTACCCCTTGCCATTAAATTGACAGCTGGTGGAGCAAAGGTTGTTGCTGCTTATTGCAAATTGCAACCAATGTGCTGCGTGGATAGTGTCACCAAAGTCGCTGGACTTTTTGATGATGCCTTGGATGGGGCCAAGAAAGCTCTTGAATATTTGAATCCATTCAGTTACTTTGGATAAAGATGGCCGCTCCCTTCCAAAGGTTAAGTTTTGCTAAATGATCCGTGTATTGTTTTTATTGCTCTTGTTTAATGTAGACTCGTTCATTGTTTAAGGGGCCATCCATAAATGACGACACGCAAATTTTGCCTATTTTTTACCCCCCCCCCCTCCCCCCATCATCACAAAAAGTTAGACCCCCCCCTCAAATATAATGTCACAAATCTCTACACCACCCACCCCCCCCCCCCCCGTCCCCGTGTCCACTACTGTTCTTTACAGACCCTTAAGAAATTCACCTCCCGTGGATATCAAATTACTGCACCTGTGTCAGAAACATTTGACTAGTCACTAGAACAGTTGTTCCTAACCAGGGTATCTCCCCAGCCCTGAGGGGTGGAAGACAAGTTTCTTGTCATTGCCAACCTGTGGACTAAGTTTAACAAGAAGTGTTACATTGTGGGGGGGGGGGGGGTAACACCACGAGCTTACCAGATCGGGTGACACTGACCCTAGCTATGCCACTGATTGTATTTTCTGTCATTGCTAGTTTTTGCTGCTTTTTTTAAAAACTAAGTTTTTAAGCATTTTGATTAGCAGGAGTAAATGTTTTTCTGGTGAATTTTGTGGCGCATTGCTTGTACATTGGTAATTTTTTCCCTTGTTTATAAAAAGTTAATTAAAAAATAAATCTAAGATAACTAAATTATTTAATTATATTAAATTTTATTACAAAATGATTTATAGGCCTACAGTTGGGGGGAGGGTGGGGTAAAACGTAGTGGGCCTGCAGCACTGCAAAAAAAGAGTTAAGAATCCCTGCCCTAGAACATTTACTAAGATACCACCCACCCCCTGCGGTCAACCATTTTCATTCCATCCCACTTCATGTGGTAGGCCCCCTAGTTCTAATTCTATGACTCCCGTCTCCACATTTAGCCATAAATATAAATTCTCACCACAACCATTGTAACTACATTCCAATTCTCCTTCTTCTTGGCTTCCTGTAACTTGATCAGATGCCATTATTCCAAACTCGCATACCTGTACTTATTCTCTCAGTGATCGTAAAATAATTATAATTGTTGTATAAACAGAATATTAAAAATGTCTGTAATTTAGGGTTATTAATTAAGTGCAATTCTGTACTACAAAATTCCACTTTTCATGTGTCATCATAATTGCTTGAGTCCCCCCCCTCCCCCTTGTCACACATCACAAAAATCTGCCCCCCCCCTATACGCGTGACATCATTTATGGTTGGCTCCTAATGTAGACTCACTCATTCATTGTTTAAAGATATTGTGACTTTATTTAAAGAAATTAACTTGATGTTACAATTTGTAATTTGCCCTAAAAAACATATTTTAATAGAAATGATTTGGTATGAAAAGAAATTAAAAATTTAGTCATCCTTTTAAAATTTGGAAAATGTTGATAATTCTTAAAAATTATTAGTTAAACTTCTAAATGGTTGTATTAAAATTGTTAGTTAAACTTCTAAATGGTTGTATTAAAATTGTTAGTTAAACTTCTAAATGGTTGTATTAAAATTGTTAGTTAAACTTCTAAATGGTTGAATTAATTTGTAAACAATACATGGAAGATGCTTGTTTCAAAAATTGTCTTAGGAAAGAAGATAATTTGGAGTTATGAAGATATATTCATTTTTACTTAAATAATCTTTAGAAAAACTCTCACATTGTTTTCTGTTTCATTGTTTCTGCCTATGCATGGTGCAACATAAAGCTACTTAGGGCTGCATAGTGATACTACGTGCTAAATTATTTTATTTTCATTGAAATAAAACAGTTTGTAATCTTGCCTAATGAATTTACATGTTAATTTGAGTGTTCATCTCCATCAACTTTTACCTCACATTAATCGAAATAATTTATTTTTAACACAGTAGGAAATTTTAAATGGCACCCTATAGCCTTCGGTGAACTTTGCTTTTTTCTTGTCCAAGTTGTTGTGTGGGAATAATTGAAATAAATCATTTAGCTTTCATGTTCTAATGTTTTTATTCTTGTTTATTTTAAATTGTGTTGTTTTCAGTCAGTAAAGAGTTTCACACCCTGTCCTCAAACATACACACACACCAACACTCACATACAGACAAATATGCAAGTCCATATGCACAGGCACAAATTTGTACACACAAAATGATTTCCAAATACTATTTGGAAAATGTTTTTCTTTAATGCCAGAACAATAGCGAAACAAACTTTAATTGAACTTTATCATAATGTGCAACAATCTTAAATGAAATTTTGTTAAATCCAACTTTCAGTAATAGTAAAGATTGTCCTTTTCCTTAAAAATAAAATTTACATATGTAATCCTTTTCTGTTGTAATTTATAATAAGAAATGATTTTAAAAAGTGATAAAAATATGAACTAAATAATTAGTTACATACTGTTTTAACATTCTAAAATATTAATAATAAATAGAAAATGAAATAACTAAATAAATATGAATCATTTTCACCAAAAAATACATCATTATTTATCTGAGGATATCATTTACTAAACAATTAATATCAAAACTCAGTAACCAAACTTTGTTCAAGATTAGATGATAATTCTTCAAATAGATTCAAATGAAAGTTCAAGGAACAACATTTGAACACATTATTATTATAAAAAATCAGACAGTTTCATAATACAATTAATACGGTAATGTTCTCATTGATGCATTGAAAATAATTGAATCAATATTGAAAATTTCTTCCAATAATAATAATAATACAATTTTGAAATTGAAAGATTTTCTTAATTCTGACTTCATTGACATTAGGCTTGTGCAAAATCACTTTCAAAGGTAAAATATTTCTAAAAGACTAAAAAATTATTTAAAAAATAATAAGTGCATACTTTATTTAAAAACATTTTAACTAATAATTATAAATTATAGTGTCTAGAAAAAAATTGTTGCATATGAAGAAAACAATTTGATTTTTTTTTATATTTAGAAAACACTCTTTTCCAAAATTGTACTAAAAGCTTCATAGTTGTTACTGTCATATGCCTAAAATAGGGTATGTCGCCCTGGAAAACAATTTTCTTTGCTAATTGAAAGACATGCACACAGCGGTATCAATAATTTAAGTTGACATGCCAAGATCACAAACTTTGTTGCACATAGGAGCAATGCACTTTAAGAATTGTTCATTTAAGTTAATTTAATTTTGGTGCTGGCGCTGGGTAGCCGAGTGGTCTAAACTGAGCAAATCTCAAGCTGATGGTCAGGAAGTCAATCCCGGCCAAAGCCCAGTCAAGCAAACACACCACCAGCACCCCGGGTGGATGGGACTCGCTAACCTTGGACGGTAAGAGAAGGCAAAACTCTGAATTCAAACCAGGAGCCAGAATGATCAATGAATTGATCGTGGGCTCTCAAACATAAGAAGAAGATTTATTTTCTACTTTTTAGTGCGTTTACACTCAAAATTGATAGAAAGTCTATTTTTAAAGTTTGTTCAATATATTTCTAAGTACATTTTTGGAATGGGTGTTTTTTAAAAGTATTTATAACATAATTTAATTTTTTACTTTTTTGTCATGGATTTAAATGTTTCTCAAGAAGTGTAGACAGATTTAGTTCAATTGAACATCAATGTTGTACTGTCCTCTCAGCTCGGTATGAGTACAGATAAGTTTCAGCATTTTTTATTAAAGAATATCAATATCGATACTTAGGAAGTGTGTCTAAATCGAGATGAAAAATGTGAATGGCATAGGTTGCTGGTGACCTTCTGATAATGAATGTTTGTATTGTCATTGGGGATAGTTACGTGGACAAAAAGTCAAATCAATTGGAGTTCAGGAAGGGTGTCAAAATTGAGATTCAAGATCTGAATCGCGCTCAATGGTCAATGATATTTGACCAAGACAAATTGACAAACAATGAGACAAAATCGCAAGTTAATTTTAAAAAAATGTAAAGAATATGTTTTTAAAAGAAAGAAATTGCAAAGTATTAATTTGTCACAAACACAATCTACAAATAGTTGATATTTTCCCAATAATATGAGGCTATTTCAATGATGTAGAAACTTAAAACAAAATTGATGTTACTTCAAACTGTGGCACTTGTTCTAAATCAAACATTGCAAATAATGATGTCACTGATATTGAATCCCTCAAAACCAATTCTACAACTACATTAAATATTTTATCGTTCTTTTAACTATTAATAGGTAAGACTGTAATAGAGAAATACTCTTTGTATTGGCCCTTGTTTTAGTACTGTATGACAAATATATTGTGAGGGAATTATTTCTTACGCTCTTTCCTACGACCTTTTATACACCCTTTCCTAGGCCCTTTCCTTCGTCCTTTCCTACGCACTTTCCTTCGTCCTTTCCTACGTCCTTTCCTACGCCCTTTCCTACGCGCTTTCCTATACCTTTTCATGCGCTATTGCTAGCGATTGTACTTAAACATGCACTTTTCAGTTTAAAATAAATATTTCATTTCCATGTTATCAAAGCTACACTATACTTATCATTCACTATATCGAAATCCACATCCTTTACCAAAAAATGTCCGACTAAAACATGATTTCAAATTACATCCGGTGGCAACTTACTTTTGCCACATCCTTATTAACTTACTACTATTACACACTGGCTACAACCTAATTACTATTACAAAATGCAAATTAAATAACTCATGCTTGATAATCAGGGGTGTACCAAGGACGTATAGCACCATAGACAAAATCAAATAAGTGACAATTTACAATATAAACCCATCTGTAATTAAGATTAACCATATTTTATAACAATCAGAGACGACGCTTAAAGTATCCAGATGTCTGCTAAGTGAGCTGATATGGACGGAGAATCTCATTTTGAGTTCCAATCTTTGACAACAACTGAAATGAAAGAAGCTGTCCAAAATAAAATTTAGTGTGATGTCCAGGAAAGTTTAGTTTGATATCATTGAAATATGGAGCTGGGATTTTTAAAATAAATGCTGCATTTCAAATATTCCACGTCACAGTTTGAAGACTATCATGTCTGCAGTGCCAGCATAGCAATCATACAAAAGAATTTTAGAAATATTCTTCAAACAACGTTCCTAAATGTTATGACAACATTCAAAATGTATGATTGTCTCATCACCACGAAACCTTTTAAAGATGTAATGGTGCCATCAGGTTCTGTCAGCATCCCCCCTTCACCTTACTAACACCACAGTCACCAATCTGCCCATTCTATTTTTGCTAAAATCGATTTGAAAAACTAAAGATTTTTTATTATATATAAAAAAAAGATTTTGTAGAGAACTATTATTGGGTAAAGAAATCAATCACATTATATTCAAATAATTGATCATTCTGAAAAAGGACGTCTAAAAAAATATGTCACTCTTTCTGTTAAAAATCTAGTTATCTGACCAAAACTCCTTTAGTACGTCAAATTTCAAAGAAATTACAATTAACAACTTATTAAATTTAATTAAAAAATATATTTGACAATTAAACTAATCATATCATATCTATAAAAGTGAACATTTGTGGGTTTTTTATTGGCTTTGTTCTACATGGGTTTCTACATGGATTGATGGATCTTGACCAAACTTGGCACATATTATCCAGAATCAAATAGTGGGGGGGGGGGGGGGGTGTTATAAACTTATAACATTCTGTTTGGGGCCGGGGGCCCTAAATTCATTTTTTCCCATTATGTTAGATATATAAGTAAACTTACCAACACATACTCCTACATGAATGGATGGATCTTGGCCAAACTTAGAACACATACACTTGATTATCATTTTCAAATACCGAAGGAAATGGAACCACTCCTTTGTGACCGGTGGCTCCATTTAATTTATATATATATATGTGAGAAGAGTCGATTATCAAAATGCTGCTTATCCATTTTTTGGCGTTTTGAGATATTCAATGTTTTCTCCTACACAATGATGGCTCAAATGTTTGGAAAAGTAAGTGTTAATTTAGCTATATATTCCAAATATAAGTTAGACTATGATGAAAATTGAAATGTAGGTTTTTCCTTGGTTTCATTTCTTATTTGTTTCAAAATGCTGTGTATCCAACTATTAATACTATACAAAATGCAGTATATCCATTTTGAAAGGATAATATTCCTAGTACCAAATATTTCAGTTTGTTTATAAATTACAAACCACTTACAAACCAAAATTAAATTAAATTGTATGATATGCATTATATAATTGTGTATGATTAATTATTTTATCGATATATTTTCATAGAACAGTATTATAAATGCTGGAAATTCCCCTGTAATAGTGTAACGTATAGACTACTACTAGTTTGCATGATTTGTTTTTATAAATCTGAATTGTAAACTAAAGTAAAAAAATATAATGTTCAATTCACAAATCATTTTATTTTACTATTGAACAAACAAAATATAAAATTAGGAAATGTGTAATTAGCAGAGTGCAGCATCTTCAACGGAATTGTGAAGTAGTGTTTCGTACATATGTACTATTCTTTCATCTACCCCCACAGTAATGAGGAGACAAAGGACATCTTTATTTAAAAGCATTGGTAATACAGTTCTTTGACTCCAAAATAGTTGGTTTAAAATTGTCCCAAAAAACCACTTGTTTTTCCTGTCTCCCCCTATATCTGGTCTGGTTGTCCCATGCTCAGACCAGTGTCTGGAAATTCTTAATACTCTGTCAGGGTGTATGGTTTTTAAAAAATAAAATATCTCCTGGGAAAGTAGACATTTATATTGGATTATTCTCAGTAAATCAGAATGACAAAAAATAAGATGTTATCAGTACTACATGAAATCAAGTCTATAATTATATTTATGAATATAAAAGGCTTACTGCTTACATTTACATTGCAAGTTTTGTTTACAATGATGATCTTTTAAATGACTGTTTTTGTCTATATATCTCGTCTAGTATTAACTAGTAATAATATTGCATAACACAGGTAACAGTAAAGCATCTTTTTATTTTCATTTTCTAAACACTTCTGATGTCCAATAACCATGACCATACAGTTAAGTAACATGAACTTAAGTGATTAATTGATAATACTAATAATACATTATTGAATGCATTGAAAGTGTATGGTACAGATTCAGAAGCAATAACTTTGTGCATAAATATAATATAATCCCTAACAATGAAGGATTTTCTCCTCCTCCAAAGAGGCTTTTAAAAATTAAATGTTAGAAAGCCTTATTTTTTAAAATTCTTTTTCATTTAGCAGAAAATAAGTTATTGTTTACTAAAATTAATTACACAATACAGAACAAAATGTAGCCTCACAAATTTGAATCTTAGCTCCTTCACTGCATAGGAAACCCTTCTTGCTTACAGTTCTGAAATTTTCCCTTTCATCATCTTTAAGTTTTGACTCTAGCACATTTGATTCTGTCCATATCAAGTATTCATGTTTTTAGGTGTTTTTTTTCGGGCCTGAAAAGTAAATGTTGTTTAAAAAATGTATACCTTATCATCCTATATAAAATAGAAAAATATATAATATTGCTTTGAAAATATTGAACAAGTTTTATTTTTATGTTTTTATTGGCTTTTTTATTTTACTCAAGATAAATATGATCATATGTTTTTTTTTAAAATAATACTCATACATTTTTTTTTGCAGGGCTACCACACCTTGGGAATTTCCCAAGATATTGGGAATTCACGACCCCTATTGGGATCTGGGGAATAATTTTGAAAATCAGGCAAAACCTTGGGAAATCTTAACAGGGGAAGATTTTTTATAAATATCTGGAAAACGAATGGTTTTACTTTTAAAAACCACTCATAAATAAAAAAGAAATCTTCCGAAATTAAAGTTAAATATTTTAAAGTATTAAAAAGTTTATAATTAAAGAAATACAATTAAAATTATTAATTTTTATTTTTGCGTTGAAGATTTACAAATTATATCCATGTGTTGAATGTTGATCAAATTACCCGTGTACACCATTTGCATAGGACAGTTTCAACAATAAATAAACTGATCATAAATGTTAAAATCTCAAAGGAAATTAATATTGCTTATTAATATTATAAAATTTGGGGGGGGGGGCGGTAGGCTCGGAAACTTTATCATTAGGGTATTAGACATTAACAACCATACGAAAAAATTAAGAGCCAAAGAGTGAACGTGAGGTATGGATTCACCAGAACTGGAAAAATCAAAGCCAAAAGTTAAATGGTATAATCAAAGTTTTAACTTAGAATGGCATAAAGATCCTGAATTCAAGAACTGGCTACAGCAGGTCAAGGATAATGCAGATTCTAGCTTTTGATAATGTTGCAAATTCACAGAGTAAAATGCAAATAGGTCCTAGGGTCATTAATGAATCATAAACACTCGTGAAACATAAACATAATTTTGAAATTGCAAAGTCTACACATAGCATAAGTCAATTTATTCAAATTCAAATAAAAAAAACCCATAGAAGATGAACAAACAGCGACGGTCTAAATCAAAAGAATTTTTTTAATATAATTTTATTTCATGAAGCACTTGACAGTTTTACCACATTCCTCCGCATGTGTAGAAAGAATCTTCTCACATGTTAATTGCCTTAAAACAAAAATAACTAATTCTTTAAAAACAAACTCAGTTTGAGATAGAATCCTTGCAAAACAGCATCCAAATAGATGTAGCATGACTTGCAGGCCTACTAACTGTATCCCAAAGGAAACTTGAATAAGAAGTGTTGGAGATGGGTCAGTTCACAAAAGATATAAGAAAAGGGTTAGTACTCTAAAAGAAATAAATGAAACTCTCCCCATGTCCGCAGAGATTGAAGAAGAAGAAGAATTTAGTTCATAGTAAATCTTTATAATATCAGAAGAAATAATTATTGAAATGCATAAATAAAGAGTTAAGAAAACATTTAGTAGCCTAACTCAAGTGTGTATTGATATTTTGCATCATAAATGTATAAAAAAAATTCCCAATAACAAATTGTTTATTTCTTTTACGTGATAAATTTTTTTTAAATACCTTATTAAAAAATTTCAGTCAATTACTATACCATGTATTTCAGAGACATTAATTCAAGCTATAATTGCAATAATTACACAGAAAAACCCTTTAAAAAACAAATCATATATATTTTTATGATCTTGGGAAATCTTGGGAAATTTTAAAAAAGTGAGTGGCAGCCCTGCATTAGACATTAGGCTTTGTAGCATAGTGCAGCATAGGCACTAACAACGTCAAAAGCATGTTGTCGCTGTCATACTCATAATACAACTTCTGTTTTAAGCAACTGTTTACTGTAACTTCTTAGGTGATTACACTGACTACTGACTGATTATGATTAGGCTAGTCATTTTAAAATTAAAGCTTGATAAAAGTTAACTCACCTTGCAGAAATCTTTATACTGATTACACGAAATAGAAGGAATCTTTCCACCACTTGATTGACGAAATGGACCAATGCAGAGAATTGGTACCATGATGTGTGATTGGATTCCCTTTCTATTTTTATAACTAGAGTTAAATTTTCCTTAATATTACGATGGCATGTTATTAAAATAAATTTTTATTTGTTGATTAATTATAATTTAAAAATTCGGAGTGGTTATTCACACGGTTTTGGCCGTGAGGATAACGCCGTGCATTATCCGCACGGCTCCTCGGCGCATGCGCATTATAGCGGCTGGTCACACAGCTCTGCGCATAATGTTCACCGTTATTGGAAGATTTCGGTCTGCCGATAATGCTCGGCATTATTTTAGAACTCAAACAATTTATTCTTTTCTTCACTAATAAATGAATTTAAAATTTTTTTTAAAAAAGAAAGAATTTCCGTAAAACCATGGACCTAGGCCTGCGTACATCGTGGCAAAAAATGTACCATTGACCTGGTTTTAAGATAAGAATAAGTCAACTGGATGTAAACTTCAGTGGTCTTGTGGTAGAGTAGACGCCAAGTTAACTTATATCATGTGATCATTTACTGGTTGGGGAACGAATTTTATTTTTTTTTTTCTTCTTCTTCATTTTAATTAAAAGTTTATTTTATATTTAATAATTATGTCCAAAAAGAATTTTAAAATATAACTTATTTATTATCAAAAGATAGAGGAATACAGGAATAATATTTTTAGATTTGTTTTAATTTTAATGAAACCAAGCTCAATTCAATGGTATATTTAAATATTTAATTTCATTTAGAATAGGCCTACATGCCTACCTGCCTACCTAATATAATATATCGTATATACTCTTGTACACGTCGCACCCCTAGTTTAAGATTGTTCTATGTTATCATCATTGACCCCCGCATAAGTCGCAACAGACTAACAGGGGTTACACTGCATTTCAACTTCTCAGACATGCATATTTTGCTAAACACTGCCTTATTAGGTCTAGCAGTAGACTGTATAATGTATAGCTTCTATGCCACAAGTCCAAAATAAAACGCATCTAAAGGCTACTAGTCTACAGGATTATAGGCCTATGCCTATACCTACATTTTACATCTAGGCCTAGATCTAAGACAGGCTGGCTTTCACACATTTACGGTTCATTCCACACTGACACACTGTAATTTGCGTTCAATAAGCCTACGAAAAACATCCAAAACTGTGCGGATAACGCTCGGCATTATTCTCACGGCCGTGCGGATAACGCTTGCCTTTAAAAATTTCATTGGTTGGGTTATTATATTTTAATTTTTCCGTGCATATTTGATGGATTTGGGCTTCATGACTAATGCCACTAATGGCAGGCCTTGTATTTTATTCTTTTTCTGGATATTGTTTTCGGTGGAACCTGAAATAAACTGTGTAAAAGTGTATTCTATGAAACTGTAAGTTGGGTTTTTATTATTTCTTTATTTTACAATTGTTTTTTCTTCATTTTTACACTTTTCTTGGCCACAGTACAGTGCAGTATGTTGCCACAGCCACACATGTTTTTTTTTTACTGTTTTGAGGCTAGTTTTAGGGTTTGGGTTAGGAATACATTTAGGGTTTATATTAGGTTTGGGGATACATTTAGGGTTGAGGTTAGGGATACATTTAGGGTTCAGGTTAAGTTAAGGGAAATATTTTGTGTTTATCGGTTGACAGTTGAAAATTACGAAGGCAGGGAAGGAGCGACCGGGCCGTAGGTCGTATCCGCTTCTTGCCAAATATCTAGACGGATATAATAAGGTAGTTATGCTCACCGCGAAATTTATGTACCGGCGGACATTTTATCATTATATTTTTAAGTTGTATTCCTAATTTTAGCAGCAGACGCGAGTTATTTTATTTTTACACGGCCGCCAACTAGGTTGCCGCGACCCGTGGTGAACACGTAAATACTAAAAGTTCACAGGTCGCTGTGAACACGTAAAAGAAAACGGTTTGTGGCAACCAAGATGGCTGCCGTGTTCTACGATATATCTTGTCCTCGCATTGAGCATTCTTTCTTCCTCTTTCGAGATTTGTTAGAAGAAACGGAACTCTTTCATCGAGGCCTTCTTCTCACCGCCATTTTTGTTATTGTTTCACTTTGTGATGTTTAGTGCGCTTGCGCAGAATGCCGCAGAAGTAGCTTGCCAATCACACGGATTGGTCCCGATAAATATAGATCATTTTCATAATATGGTTCCCAGTAGTTCCCACTATTTTTTAAGGCTGCATCTGTTGGTACCCGGGTACCAGAATTGAGAACTTGGGATTAAAAAACCATTAAAAATATTATTGTTGGGTTTGTAAGACCAAATGAGGTATCAAATGAAAGATTATTGAATGTACTATACGTTTGTAATCTTAATTATTCAGTTTTACTAAAATAAACTACTACTAACGTTAGTGTATCTATTATCTATCGAGATCAAAATCGGTGACCATTTTGTTTTCATTGGGATGTAGGGTGGAAATTAAAGGCGCCGATGAATCTTGAACGGTGGAGGGCTCTGGGGAGCCTGCTCCCCGGGAAAAGATTTATTACGGTATTTCAAACTCAAGATGTGTATTTTTTAGTATACTTGAATTCAATGTTTCTATTATACTTTTTGAACAGGGAAAACATTTTTAAGGTTTTATGTGAGGCATAAAGAATAAAGGCGCCCAGTGCCATAAATTAACTGAATTCACTCCATTTGTGGCGTGCCCCAGAGCAAGCATTTGGCACAAACTTATAATCAACACCATACTGTACCATTGACAGGGCTGGATTAACCATTAGGCAAACAAGGCACGTGCCTTGGGCACCAAGCGTTTGGGGGAACCACAAGTCCTCAAGAAATTTTTTTTAAAACAAATTTAAGTCCAGAAACAACTGAAAATTGAACAAGTGCTATGAAAATGAAGAAATACATTATAATAAAAATTCACATTCAAGTTTGGTACAATTTTGAATGCTTAAAAATTAAGCGCATAAAATTTTTTTAAAACGCATGGGAAATAGTTATGAGTAAAATGCGGATTAACTCCGCCAAGGCCGGTCCCAAGCCCGGGTGCAAAAGGAGGAGGGTTGGCGTGAGGCCAGCTACCTCACCCGTAAAAACAAATTGCTACAGAAACGTCAACAAGAAAAAACCAACAAATTTCAGCCCTGAGAAGAGAGGGCTCTTCTTTTCCAAGAAGAGCTATGAAGCCTTGTGGCCAAACCCAGACTATACTGGAAGCCTCAAAGCCGAAGACCCTCCTTTCTAAGGAAACAAACATAGGCACGTGGAATGTCAGAACCATGTATGAAACAGGGAAAGCAGCGCAGGTGGCAGCAGAAATGAGAACTTACAAACTTACACTGCTGGGCATCTGTGAAACAAGATGGATACAAGCTGGACAAATAACTTTGGCCTCGGGAGAAATGTTACTATACTCTGGGCATGAGGAGGAAAATGCTCCGCACACACAAGGAGTCGCTCTAATGTTGTCTAGGATGGCACAGGATTCATTGATTGGATGGGAAGCCCATGGACCAAGAATAATAACAGCAACATTCCGAACCAAGAAAAAGAAAATAAAGATGAACATAATACAGTGTTACGCACCCACCAACGACAGCAAAGAAGACGAGAAAGAAACATTCTACAATAGACTACAAACAATAATAGAAAAATTCCCAAATAGAGACCTGAACATTTTAATGGGGGACCTTAACGCCAAGATCGGAAACGACAACAGTGGATATGAGGAAATCATGGGACGCCATGGTGTAGGAGAGAGAAATGAGAACGGAGAAAAACTAGCAGACTTCTGCGCAACACATGAGCTTGTTATCGGAGGCAGCGAATTCCAACATAAAAACATCCACAAGATAACATGGGTATCCCCGGACAACAAAACGCAAAACCAAATAGACCACATATGCATTAACAAAAAATTTAGAAAGTCTCTACAAGATGTACGAGCAAAACGAGGAGCAGATTTCGCATCTGATCATCATCTTGTTTGGGCAAGACTAAAGTTAAAGTTGAAGAAGAATTGGGAACCGCCAACTGTTAAGCGAACAAAATTCAACGTAGCACTTTTGGTAAATGAGCAGAAAAGAGAGGAATTCAGTGTTACCTTAAGGAATAAGTTCCAAGCGCTGGAAGACCAAACAGAAGATGACCAAGTAGAACATAAATGGCAAAACATAAAGTCGACTGTAACATCCACTTGCCAAGAAGTTTTAGGATCAGTGAAACAGAAACACAAAGACTGGCTCTCAATCAACACACTGCAAAAAATAAAAGAGAGAAAAGAAATGAAAAGTTTAGTTAACAGCAGCCGCACCAGGGCGGAGAAAACAAAAGCGCAAGAGAAATATAAAGAAGCAAACCAAAAAGTAAAAAACAGCATAAAAAAAGATAAGAATGCCTACATAGATGGCCTAGCATCAACAGCAGAAGAAGCAGCCAAGAAGGGCAACCTGAGAGAGCTCTACGATATAACAAGAAAGCTGTCAGGGCGATACAAAAGGCCGGAGAGACCTGTCAAAGATAGAGAAGGTAGATCAATAACAGAAAGGAAAGAGCAACAAAAAAGATGGGTGGAATACTTTAAAGAACTATTAAACAGACCCCCACCCACAGACACACCAGACATACAACCAGCAAATGAAGACTTACAAATAGAAGAAAGCGCCCCAAATAGGGAAGAAATAGCTCTGGCCATCAAGCAGCTCAAATTAGGGAAAGCACCGGGACCGGACAACATCACAGCAGAGATGATGAGAGCTGATATAAATACAATAGTCAACATGCTGTACCCTCTGTTTGAAAAGATATGGGAAGAAGAGAGAGTTCCAAAAGATTGGAAAGAAGGATACCTCATCAAGATACCAAAGAAAGGGGATCTCAGCAATTGTGCAAATTACAGAGGAATCACACTGCTGTCCATACCAGGAAAGGTCTTTAACAGAATTATTTTGAATAGAATGAAAGACCAGGTCGACATGCAGCTACGAGATCAACAGGCTGGATTCCGCCAAAACAGATCATGCACAGATCAAATTGCAGCACTGAGAATCATTGTAGAACAATCCATCGAATGGAACTCCCCTTTATACATAAATTTTATAGACTACGAAAAGGCCTTTGATAGCCTGGACCGACAAACATTGTGGAAACTTCTTCGGCACTATGGAGTACCAGGGAAATTAGTCAGGATTATTCAGAGCTCTTATGAAGAAATGACATGCAGGGTGGTCCACGAAGGTAGACTCACAGATGCCTTTACAGTCGAAACAGGAGTCAGACAAGGATGCCTCTTGTCCCCATTTCTATTCATCCTTGCCATTGACTGGATAATGAAAAAATCCACAGACAAAAAAAGGAATGGGATACAGTGGACACTCTGGGAACAACTGAATGACCTAGACTTTGCAGATGACATTGCACTTCTGTCCCACAACCAGCAACAAATGCAGGAAAAAACAAAAGATGTAGCCACCTTTTCATCACAGCTCGGACTTAATATAAATAAAAGCAAGACGAAAATCATGAAGGTGAACTCATCCAACCAAGAGCATATCTGTCTGGAAGGAAAGGCACTGGAAGAAGTGGAGTCCTTCAATTACTTAGGCAGCACCATAAACACAAACGGCGGATCCGACGCAGACGTGAGGTCTAGAATTGGAAAAGCTAGATCAGCATTTGTGTTATTAAAGAAAATATGGGAGTCGAAGCAGCTGAAACTTCAAACCAAAGTCAGAATCTTTAATACAAATGTCAAAACAGTCCTACTTTATGGAGCAGAAACGTGGAAAACATCAGCGAGCATTACACAGAAAGTGCAGACATTCATAAACACATGCCTTAGAAAGATCCTTAACATCAAATGGCCAAATACCATCACCAACAAAGATCTATTAGAAAGGACATACCAGGTGCCCGTTGATGAAGACATCATAAAGAAAAGATGGAGGTGGATTGGGCATACTCTGAGAAAACCCCCAGATAGCACCACCAGACAATGTCTAACATGGAATCCACAGGGAAAAAGAAAGAGAGGAAGACCTAAGAATACATGGAGACGTGAACTAGAGACAGACACGCAAAATATGGGATACAACTGGAAGCAATTGGAAAGGAAAGCTCAGGACCGGGATTAGTGGAAAATTCTTGTGGACGGCCTATGCCCCAGACGGGGTAAAAAGGCATAAGAAGAAGAAGAAGAAAATGCGGATTATGCGGACTCACTCGGCTTGTAAATAAATAAGGCGGTCGTATTCGAATTTTAATTTTTTTTGGAAGTTTTATAAAAAAAATTAAACCATTTTTATATTTTCAATAAATATATTAAAATAATAACATTAATTAATTAATTCGACCGGGAACCCCTTAGTAATAGACACAGAAACTTTTGAGAAAGATTTAAGCTAGATTTAGAGTTGGCATAGCAAGATTTTAACTGTAAGTAAATATATATTTTTTACAAGTAATTTTGTATGTATGGATCTATGTATTATTTTTAAAATGTTATTGTTTGTTATCTGGCTAGAAATTATATAATTAACTGCTATATTTTGGCATATTTTTAACATTAATGGTTACTAACTGTTCAACTGAGCGCTCTTTTTCTCAGTTGAAACGTAGAAGGCATTCCTCAGAACGGCGGTCCCAAATTCAAAACATAATGTTTCTAGAAAAATAAAATTTTAAATTCATTTTTACCTCATGGAACTTCATTAAAGTTATTTTTAAAAGTAAAATAGCATCTTTTTGTTTGAATAAAACAACAATTTGACAAATTTTACGAAATCAAAAACATTACATTTTAGTGAATCTTTTGTCTTTTACGGTGCCATTGTGGTAAATATAGGAGAACTCTTCTGTCCTTAAAGATACCTTATAAAAGTTGCCCAAATGGATGTATCTAGATTAAAATAAATATGTTGTATTTATTTTATTACTTTAATTGTGTCTAGGTGTCTGATATATCTTTCTAAACAAGTAGTGGGTTTACAATTTTAAATATTTAGGTCTCACATATTTAAAGTATCTTTTATTGGTTTATTATTGTGAAATAAGGTCTTGTTTCACTAATAAAATCGGATATTCAGATATAGGCATAGGCCTATGGTTTTTAAATTAATTCACAATTTCTTTACAATAATTAGGACGTTTATTTAATTTCTGCCTGGGGGCAAATAGCAGAAGGTTGCTTTAACTATATAATAGGTGCCCTATATTCTTCGTTCATAAATAGT
The DNA here is from genome assembly GCA_964017045.1 of Omphiscola glabra. Taxonomy (NCBI): domain Eukaryota; kingdom Metazoa; phylum Mollusca; class Gastropoda; family Lymnaeidae; genus Omphiscola; species Omphiscola glabra. The sequence goes on along the minus strand of OZ024796.1, from coordinate 1,252,682 downwards.
TGTAAGTTGTTTTGTTTTTAAAATGATAATGATTATGACAAAGCTCCAGTGTTTTTCTACTTTTTTATGATGCAACGGTTCTCAACCTGTGAGTGATGAACCTTTGGGGGCGAATGACCCTAGCTCCTATATATAAATCTAAAAAAATATATAAAATAATATCAATGACATAGCAAGTAGCATAATGGACATGTTTTTCCTTACTTGCTAGGAGGCTTCACTAGCATAATGGACAGGAGGCTCCACTAGCATAATGGACAGGAGGCTCCACTAGCATAATGAACAGGAGGCTCCACTAGCATAATGGACAGGAGGCTCCACTAACATAATGAACAGGAGGCTCCACTAAAATAATGGACAGGAGGCTCCACTAGCATAATGGACAGGAGGCTCCACTAACATAATGGACATGAGGCTCCACTAACATAATGGACAGGAGGCTCCACTAGCATAATGGACAGGAGGCTCCACTAGCATAATGGACAGGAGGCTCCACTAGCATAATGGACAAGAGGCTCCACTAGCATAATGGACAAGAGGCTCCACTAGCATAATGTACAGGCTTTTCACTACTTGTGCATTTCTTGGTCTATTCTTCTTTTAATCGTGATAAGCAAAACAATAGCAAGCATATATTAAGGCTCGTTCACAATTTACATCATGCTCGGGGGGGGGGCGTGTGGGGGGGCACGTGTGGGGGGCACGTGTGGGGGGGCACGTGTGGGGGGCACGTGTGGGGGGGGCACGTGTGGGGTCGAGAATTCAGGGGCATTGACTTACAATATTTTGTTTGGCTTGTACCGGTACGGTGTTAAATAAAGCACAATGTGCACAAAGAGTGCAATGATGAAAAGAAATCTACACACACACTGTAAACAAAGCTCTGTCTCGAAGCACAAATAACACATGCGATAGAATCTCATGATAAATGATCTGCCTCTCTCTTTCATTTGTCTCCACACGCTTTTATAGTCTATTCTACTCATCTATCGAGAACCGTCTTACGTTTTGTCTTCCTTTCCAGTTTTATCCAGATTTTTCTATAAAATTCTGAATGAAAAGGACAATACTTATTTTGTTGTAAACAAGGTTAAAGGGAGACTATTCGTTTGCCACCTACACCTTAAATGTGGTCTCGAGTTTGTTGTCTGCTAGAGTTCATGCACGGGGGAAGCGTGAAGCAAACAAGTCGCCTACATAACATTGACGCACACATGATTGTCAGCAAGTTTTGGTGACCTGATTTTGTCTTTGGCAGAGGTCCAGAGCAGTCTATTATGACACGACTTAATGGTTCTTTAAAAGCTGGAATGGGTTGAAGAGGAGCTGATGGTATCTTCTGATTTGGTTTCCCTACCACCTGACAAGTATGACATGATCTGCAGTAGTCAAAACATCTTTCTTGATCTTGGGCCAAACAAAAGTGTGACGTGATTCTGTGATATGTCTTGTTCGCTCCCAAATGGCCTGTAAGTTGGGAATCATGGACTAAGCTCAGGATTTCGTTCCGGAAAAGTGTAGGAACTACTATCTGATGAACTATCCTCCATTCTTCGTCAGCTTTGTATTTCCTAATAAGTATGTCATCTTGTAAGAATTAACAAACAGGGAATTGCTCAGCTTCTTCTTTGGTCATAGCGTTCTCTCGAAGTTTAAAAATTTCTGGATCATTCTTCTGCTCTTCATCGAGCTGCGTTCAAGTTGGTGTTTTGTGATCCTTTGACTCTTCGTTCATCATCATCATCATGTCCCTTAGTCCTTGGACCGTTAGGGCGCCACAGATGACATGAAAACTACCCTTCTCCATTTCTCTCGGTCTTCTGCACTACGCATAGCATCGCCTAGCTTTAGTCCCGTTCACTCTTTGATGTTATCTTCCCATCTTTTTCTCTGTCTTCCTCTTCTTCTCCCTCCTCTAGTTGTGCCCTGCATTATTTCTTCGGCAAGCGCTTGTTTTCTTGTCACGTGGCCATACCACTCAAGGTTGCGCTTTTTACAGACACCAGAAAGTCATCGTATTGCCCAGTTGCTTGACGAATCCTTTCTTTCACTTGTTCATTGGTGATATGGTATCTATAGCGGATGCCATGAATGCTTCTGAAACATCTCATCTCCATCGCCTTTATTTTCCTTTCAAGTTCTGCTGTTAATGTCCAGTACTCACATGCATACAAGAAAATGGAGAGGACTTATGAGCGCATCAGCCTAATTTTGGTGATGGGGGCTATATTTTTGTAGTTCCATATTTTCTTGAGCCTCTTTAGTGCTGTTATGGTCTGGGCAATCCTGGCCATCAATTCGGGCTTGGAGCCTTCTTCCGAGACTATTGCTCCGAGGTACTTGAAGCTGCGAACTGCCTCTAATCTTTCATCACCGACCTTAATTTCAGTGGCGATACCAGTGGTGTTATTCGTCGTCATTTTTGTCTTTTCTGCACTGATTTGCATGCCAAAGGATGATGAAGTCTTGTCGAGACGCTTTACCAGGTTGGCTAGCTCTTCTTCGCTTCCAGTCAGTCCGTCTATATGTCATCCGCAAAGCGTAGGTTGGTGATTGTTCTGTCACCAATGCTGACGGTCCCTACATGCGTTTCCAGTGCATCTGACATAATTCTCTCTAAGAAGATGTTGAACAGGGTGGGGGAGAGCAAGCAACCTTGTCGTACTCCAACCATGGTCTTGAACCATTCTCCGATGTTATTGTTGAAAAAGACTGCGCTGGTGGCCTTATCATAGAAGCTGCATATCATTCTGGTTAGGTTTGTGTTGATGTTGTAGTGCCTCACGGTGGCAGATTGATTTCAGATTGGATTTTATTAATTTTTGGTGAACTTCTTTTTCGGAGATCTTCAAACTCATGGCCCTGGTAAAAGGACATGCTGAATATAATTCTGGATATTCTTCTTGAGATTCAGTGAAACAGGGTTCATGAGTAACGATGGGTTCGGCTACCACCTTCCCACCAGCTAAGTCATTCAGCAACGAGATTATTATTATTATTATAAGAAGTTTTTTTTAAAGCGTAGTACCCGAACCTATGGCTGGGCTCACCACGCTGTACATACAATTTAACAAACATAATCATGAACTTAAAAATTAACATACATTAATTAAATTAAATAAATAAATGTGTATTCGCCCAGCCATTCCATAACTTTTTAAATGTCAAGCCATGGACGGCACCCAGCAGTATCGTCTATCGGTTAAAGGGGGGGAATCATTCAGGATATTAACGTTTAAAGATATGTATTTTGAATGCTGTGATGGTGGTATATGTGTAGTGAAAGAGAATTCCATTGTTTGGGGGCGCAGAAAGAGAAAGATCTTTTACTGTATGTTTTTGTGTGAGTCTTGGGGACAGAAAGAATACGCCCGTCTGCGGAGGAGCAAAGCTGTGGAAGGGGTGAATAGACAGAGAGAAGTTCTGTTAGATAGGAAGGGCAGGAACCAGAGAAAAAGTTGTGTCAGAGAACAGAGAGTTTGTAATCAATCCTTGCTTGCACTGGGAGCCAATGAAGTGAATGAAGTAGTGGTGTGACGTGATCACGGTTTTTTGCCTTTAAAACTAGCCTAGCAGCTGATTTTTGATTTTTTTGTAGTTTTTCTACGAAGTGTTTTGGTGAACCTGACAGAAGAGAGTTGCAATAGGTCAAGATGATAGAGAACAAGAGCACAGACTAGGTTTTTTTTGCACTTATTGTTAGGTAGTGGCGGATGGAGCTGATCTGACGGATAGCAGTGTATGCAGAGCCAAATGTGAGAGATATGATTATCGATTGACATGTTGTTGAACAGAATATAACTAAGATTCCTAGCGGAGGATGTTAACTGTATGTCGGAGTTTCCTATTTGAAATGATGTGGGGAGAGCTGAGCGCGAGGATAATTTGTGATCGTTAATTTAGTGCTTCCGTTTTGTCATCGTTAAGCGTCAACTTGCTGAGTGTCATCCATTACTTGACATCACCAATGCTCTCCCGCAAAGTCCGGACAGCGGAATCGACAAGAGAGGGATGAGTATGCTTGTATAGCTGCGTGTCATCCGCGAATGACTGACTTCACAGCATGCCTACCGAGCAAGAGGAGCAGGGGCCTGGTATACATTGGGAATAGAACCGGGCCCAAAACTGACCCTTGTGGCACTCTGTACACCAAGTCAGCACTGCCGGAGAGACAGCCATCGACAGCGACCGCGACCGCCTGCGTTCTATTGGGGCGGTAGGACCTAAAGGGAGCTAAAACTGAACCAGAAATTCAAAAGTACTTTTCAAGGGTTTTGAAAACCCTGAGGTCCAAGAGGATCAGGATGGAGACATCACCTCTGTCCAATGCTAGCAAGAGATCATTGGTGACGCTCAAGAGAGCTGTCTCAGTGCTATGGAAAGGTATATAGGCCGACTGATTAGAAATGAGAAGAGAGTTGTCCTTTTTAAGTAAGCAAAACGTTGCTTTAGAACTAGTTTTTCAATGATTTTAGATAAAAATGGACACCCACAATGACAGATCCGGAGACTAGGTCTGATTTGAGATGGATGACATGTAAAGTAAAATCAATGAATCCCACCTCTACGCCTCGTAACAGGATGTTGCTCACAGTAGCAGTAGATCCAGACAAGGGAAATATACCCTCATATATGCTATAAAATTGGCCGATATTTTCATTTCTTTTAATTTTATTTGTAGTTCTCTATCTTTTTCTTCTTCCTCTCTCTGTAGCTCTAGCTCCATTTGTTTAAGCTATCTATCTTTTTCTAGCTCCATTTGTTTAAGCTACCTATCTTTTTCTAGCTCCATTTGTTTAAGCTATCTATCTTCTTCTAGCTCCAGTTGTTTGAGCTTCAGTTGGAGCTTCATACTAGGATCATTCGGCTGTTTGACTGAGGCCAGTTCATCCTCAGACAAAACATTTTCATCCACTAAGTGGACGATGATCATATCTCGTACCATCTTTTTTAGCGCCGAATGAGCTAAATGTAATTAAAAATGATTGACCTACAGTATACTGTCAGTCAATAGTTTTTAATTATATTTCTTTTGGTTTTATAATTCATTATAATTAACATAATAAAAAGTATTACTTGTAATTAGCCCTGGTTTGTTTATCGTATTCTTTGTTAGTGTATTTATCATTTTGTATCGTCTTTTGCTGTGTACCGGTACTGTTTTAGAACGAGCCATACACTTAAATAAGAGATTAATTTCTCCATATTGAAAACAGTACGTAACACCCCCCCCCCCAATCCTTCAGACTGGCATATACCCCATTAGATGGACTTACAGTGTATGGACCACGGTCATACACCCTAGTGTAAGCTGATGCCCCTGAATCTGACTTAATAATGGTCTATTATTTTTACATTACTTTAACCGTATGAATATTGCTTTTGGTCTGAGACTGGAAAAAAATCTGGCCACAAAATCGGATAAATAGACCAAAACAACCTAAGCGTTTGACTGACTTTGTAAATACATGTCTTATATTAAAATTTCAATTTAAAACCACTGAAAATACATGATAAAACAATTGGAAAACAATAAATAAATCTTATAGTAGCCACTGACGTTTTTAATGTAGTTCCATGAGGTACAAACTAAATTTTTAAATTTTATTTCTGTACAAATAATATGGGACCGCCGCTCTGAGGAGTGCCCAAAAAATCCAAATAGATCAACAATGAAACAAGAAAGGCTTGATTCCTTATCTCTGCTTATGATCGAGGCAGATGTCTTGCGCAAAATTAACTTTGAGGATATACTCAAAAACTTTGCTAGATGTAAATCTAGAAAAAAAATCTTTGAAATGTAAATGACAATATCTTTTTGATTTTTTCATCTAATAAAAATTAAAGTATTTTTGTCTATTATTATTTCAAAATTGATTAACTATTAATTTTAATACAGAAATACTTAATTGTAGGTTTTATATACGTGATAGTAGTACACACTACAAACATATTTGTTAACAACTGTTTTCTTTGCATAATATTGAACATACCAGCGGTCACGGTCAGTGAAAGATCAGGGGCCCCGGGCAGAAGGGGGCACCCATGTGGGTTTGTGCCTTGGGCACTAAAATGGCTTAATCCGGCCCTGACCATTGATCGGCGTGAGAGAAGGGGTGCAGAAATTTAGGGAGTTAAAGACAGTCGGGCAAACTCAAAATACAGGGGTGCATTTGGCGCATACATGAATTTGTTGTTTCTTTCAGATAATTTTGAGGTTGCATTTCAAACTTTTTGAAGGTAAGTGCCAAAATGGCCATAATAATGATCAAAGACATCATTTAAAAAAAAAATTAATTGACTATTTAAGTAGCTATCCCCCAAAATAATGTAAATGAAAAATAAAAGCCAAATTACGATTTTTAGTTACATAATTTTGTTTTGCATAACACAAGCAGGTCAATCACTCCCCCCCCCCCTTTTCCCCACAACCCTGCACTGAAAGATGATAATTAAGAAAATATCCTCATCATGGTTTTCAACTCTTAAAATATCCGAGGTACCTTGCAGTCGTAATGGTTGCTGGGCGCACACGACGTTTCTAAGGTTAGATGACACCTACATTTTTTAACTAGGATCTCTTTCGTTCCTCTCCCATTAAGGGTATAATGTAGCAAAACTAAATTCAGATATGTGATAAAATGCATTCTTGTATTTTGATTTTATCAAAACATTTCTGGGGACTATAAAAATTTAAGGGGTGAGAATAATCTAGGGCAAAAGCTTACCATCGAGAGTGACACAACTGGAGTGAATTCAGTTTACGGAATTTATTGCGGAATTTAAGATTTATTTTATCATTTTTATGGATAATTTTGCATTTTCCCCACCCTAAAGTTTAAAATGCCCCCTGAAAATAGTCTGAGAGATACAACAAATTAAAGTATGCGCTGAAATGCACCCATGACATTCTGAATTTGCCCGACTGTATTTAGCTCCCTAAATTTCTGTTCCTCTTCCCTCTTGCTTATCAATGTTACAGTATGGGGTTGATTATAAGCTTGTTTCAAATGATTACCCTGGGGCACGCCACAACTGGGCTGAATTTTATGTATGACACTGGGCGCCATAATACTTCCCACCAAACCTTAAAATTGTCCTACCCAGTTTAAAAAGCATAATAGAAATATTGAGTTTAAATACATTATACTAAAAGATATATCTCTTGACTTTGAAATAATAAATACAATTATGGGGAGCAGGCTCCCCAGCTCCCTCCACAGACGAAGATTAATCGGCTCCTCGATTTACGCCCTACTTCCCAATGAAAATGATCACCGATTTTGATATGGATTGATGCGCTGCCTAGTGACAAAACTATTAGTGTCGACATGGGTGGCCAAATATTTTTTCCGCCCTCCTTTTCACAATACAAACTCTGCAGTTGTCCGAAAATGCCACACTTGCATATCAAGAAAAAGTGACACCTGCGTGGACACCCATCTGCCCTATATTCACGCCACTAGCAGAGACTGATCTAGAGTGTTTGGCGTCAGGGGACAAGATTCCTTTTTACGCCTCTTTCCCTCAACTCTGAAACCCATTATTTTCAACCATTAAATACCATCAAAGTCCATTTTCGCCCCCACCAACTTGTCTGGCTCCCCGGGATGTATATCATCCCATATGCCACCCATTAGCTACGCCTCTGGCCATTGAAAAATAATTACGTGGTAAAGTCATTGTGCACACGTTTATTAAATTTTATCTTGAATGTTCCACAAAGTTCTTTATTGTTCCACGGGGATATATAGTGGAATCAAAAACGCTAATCTAATGTTACCCAAGTCCATTAATTTCTATCTTTTTCTATGGTGTCTCATCGGGAGCGGGATCCCACCGAGAACGAAATCCCATCGAAAAACGATATAGTGGAATCAAAAACGCTAATCTAATGTTACCCAAGTCCATTAATTTCTATCTTTTTCTATGGTGTCTCATCGGGAGCGGGATCCCACCGAGAACGAAATCCCATCGAAAAACGGGATCCTACAGTAAAAAGGGATCCCTTCGCGGAAATGGGATCAAACCAGGATCAGAATCCCAAAGTGGTCCAAACCCAACCGCGAAAGATATTGCACCGGTATAAAGGATCCAATTAGAAACGGGGTCCCATTGGGATCAAGGTGTCATCGGGATCCCATCGGAATCTAGATTTGATCTAGATACCGAAATGGGGAATGGGATCCCAACAGGGAAGGGATCCCACTGGGGATCGAGATCCGAACGGGAAATTGAAAACTTTTGGGATCGTATGTTTGATAAATGTGTTGTTAAATGGTAAAATAAAAATCTTAGCTATTTGTTTACATACCACTCATGTTTCGTTATTATGAGTTAAGTGGCTGTAGAATTATTTTTTTTCGAATGCTGTTCCGGTCCACACCAGGTATATTGGTTAGTATACATTTTTTGTTATGATCTGATCAGAAAACAGAATCCCAACTGGAAAGGAGATCCATTGAAACGGAATCTCATTTGGAAACGGGATCCCGTCGGAAACGAAATGTTGACCCAAAATTATTATAATAAAGAAAAACTTGTAAAAAAAATCTTTTTAATTTTTTATTTGCTTTAGCGACGTTTTTTTTTTTTTTTTTTTACAATTTGGACTTCATCTAAATGGCTGTTTAAGATTTGTTTCCGAGTGCAATCACAGGAAACGAAGGGTATATTGACTAGTAATTTCATAAATTGACATCTCTGTCGAATGAAACACTTTCACATATCCCTCCTCACCGCACCAGGAGCGTGGCGCACTAAACTTTTGCCTCCATAGTTTCAATACATTTAATAAGAAGCCCATTTAGATTTTGTATTTAAACTAATGCTATTGAAGTGAAGATAATTCAGTTGAAAGTTTGTTGTTGTAGTTAATATTGTAAAGTGTAGTAAGATGTTCTTTGGTGACGTGACGTAACAAGAGCACATTTCTAACAAGCATAATCAGCAGCAATAACTAAATATTTATATTCAGGCCTACCTGTGAGCTAGCGACGCCTGGTTCTCTCATTGTTCATTTTCCCTGAGATTAATTGCAATCCACTCCAAATATTCCGTTACCCTGCCGTCTATAGAGGGGAAAATGGTATTGGAGCAATTATATTTTTTGGCAACTGCTTGAGTTACACCTGCAAGAACAAATCGTCCATCAACCTTACATGATAGAGGACCGCCTGAATCCCCATAACATAGTCCACTTGCGTCATCATTCAAGTCCAAACACAAATTACGGAAATCTAATCTTGCTCCCAGGATAGCAGAAGTGAAAATGCAAAGGTTCTGCGGCATGATATTCATTTTGGCTTGTTGAAGTATAAGGATTTGTCCATGCGTAGAATCGACTCTTCCCCAACCAGTCACATAGCAATGTCCATCCTCACCGTCCTCAAATGTTTGTCCTGGTTTGGGAAGACAAATAGGCTGGACATATTCACTGTATATCACCGCTTTGTCCAACTTTATTAAAGCGATGTCATCAGCTTTGTGGGATGTGTAGCCTTTGTGCGCGATGATCTTTTCAGCTCTTCGTAATAGAACTCCAGAATTATTTCGCTGAACATCTTCCCTCAACTTTGACAAATCCCTGACTCCTAGAAATATCAACAATTTGACACCAATGACGCAGTGGGCGGCAGTTAGTACCCAAGACTCTGAGATAAGGGAGCCGCCACATATGCTGGTCGCGTTGTTAGGTTCTTGTAAAAACATAAGAACTTGCCATGGCCAGGCTTTCTCTGGGGCGTCGTGACCTTTCATTACGGCCGTGCTACCATCGACAGCAGGCTTGCCACACTCAGTGACATTGTCAAATAGATTTGCAGTTGATTTATTGAAAGGTAACTCCGGTTCATTGTAGTCCACCCCTAAAACCCTTGCATAATGCCTTCTAAAAGAGGAAACGGGTTGACCTCGTGTGACAGACTCGTAGTAACAATAAAATGGTCTGCCAAGATGAAATGAAGACATGGCGAAAACCTGAAAAAAAAATTAATTTACAAGTGACATTTCTGACAACCTGTCTAAAATATGATTTACTTTAAGATTAATACATGTCTAAAAATAGAAATAAACATATCTAAGTTACCAGAAACTTAAAATTGAATATATGTATGTGTGTATGTGTGTGTTTGTGTGTGTGTGTGTATGTGTGTGTATGTCTGTGTGTATGTGTATGTGTGTGTACCTATCTATCTATCTATCTATCTATCTATCTATCTATCTATCTATATATCTATCTATCTATCTATCTATCTATCTATCTATCTATCTATCTATGAAAATATCGACCTATCTATCTATCTATCTATCTATCTATCTATCTATCTATCTATCTATCTATCTATCTATCTATCTATCTATCTATCTATATATATATATATATATATATATATATATAAATTCCAGAATTGGGTCCCAGTCTTCGTGGCACAGGCTGGTCTCCTAAGATAGTTGACATTTTGATGCCGTCCCAGCTTCGTTGTGTTGTACATGTTCTGAGAATGGCAGACAAATGCTTGCCCCATCGAGAATGTCAGAAAAACGCTTGTCCTTTTAAGAATGTCAGACAAACGCTTGCTTGTGAACGTCAGACAAACACTTACTCCTTCGAGAATGTCAGACAAACGCTTGCCCCTTCAACAATGTCAGACAAACGCTTGCCCTTTCAAGAATGTCAGACAAACGCTTGCCCCTTCGAGAATGTCAGACAAACGCTTGCCCCTTCGAGAATGTCAGACAAACGCTTGCCCCTTCGAGAATGTCAGACAAACTCTTGCCCCTTCGAGAATGTCAGACAAACGCTTGCCCCTTCGAGAATGTCAGACAAACGCTTGCCCCTTCGAGAATGTCAGACAAACGCTTGCCCCTTCGAGAATGTCAGACAAACGCTTGCCCCTTCGGGAATGTCAGACAAACGCTTGCCCCTTCGAGAATTTCAGACAAACGCTTGCCCATTCGAGAATGTCAGACAAACGCTTGTGCACTGAGACTATCGTGTGGGCTTGTTAGAACTGAACACGGTTTCCTGGTGTTAATGCTTTAAATGCAACGTAAATGTTCCAATGATTGTGCCCTATTGAAAAAAACTTGATACTGTGGAGAGTCCCGACCTGGGTGCGAACTTGGTGGTACAGGGGCGGGGGGAATCCCACAGTATAGAGTCTGACCAACGGTTGTAGTGCATCCGATTACACCGTGACGATGTTGTTAGGAACGCTACGACGACAGTAGTGGTTAGCTAATGTTCATTTAAACGGAGGAATGCGTTAGGAAAATTTTTGTTCCAGAGATCTAGAATTAGGTCTAGATCTGGGGGGGGGGGGGTCTCTAGAGACGACATGACCAATTCAGGAACTTATAAAGGGGACCGTTACACGGGGCTAGCAGAGCCCAGCCAGACAAGGAAGGGGACAGTCGGGAGGTAGAACTCCGCGGGTTAAGGAGTAGAGGACATTCGTGAGGACACAGTAGAAAAAGAGACTACCGGGACAGTCAGATTTGAGTTCGAGATGAGAGAAGCCAAAGAGAAGTAGCAGATCAATAAAAATAAAAGAGCAAAGACTATAATCATCGTTGAGTTGTCTGATTGGCGAAATAAGTGCGACAGTTGAAGCAAGTTTTACGGAAGTAGAACAGAGACGAGTCAAGGTTCTCTACAATTCCAATAGTCATGATCGTGCATGGAGGCGTTTCTTGTTACACACAGCCTCAAAGCAACATGAAGCCAATAGAAAACAGATTCAGACAACAAAAGACACAAAATATAGTTAAGGGTAACTCTACATCCATGGAGCTGGCCCCTCAATACCCTATACCTGGAGATGTCTGATCAATACTCTGTACCTGGAGATGTCCCATTAATTCCTTCTACCTGGAGATGTCTGATCAATACCCTGTACCTGGAGATGTCTGATCAATACCCTGTACCTGGAGATGTCCCATCAATCCCCTGCACCTGCTGCAATACATTCCGTGATAGAATCGGACACATCGGCCATCTGCGCACCCACAGACACATCGGCAATCTGCGCACCCACAGACACATCGGCCATCTGCGCACCCACAGACACATCGGCCATCTGCGCACCCACAGACACATCGGCCATCTGCGCACCCACAGACACATCGGCCATCTGCGCACCCTCAGACACATCGGCCATCTGCGCACCCTCAGACACATCGGCCATCTGCGCACCCCCAGACACATCGGTTATCTCCGCACCCACAGACACATCGGCCATCTGCGCACCCACATACACATCGGCCATCTGCGCACCCACAGACACATCGGCCATCTGCGCACCCACATACACATCGGCCATCTGCGTACCCACAGACACATCGGCCATCTGCGCACCCACATACACATCGGCCATCTGCGTACCCACAGACACATCGGCCATCTGCGCACCCTCAGACACATCGGCCATCTGCGCACCCTCAGACACATCGGCCATCTGCGCACCCTCAGACACATCGGTTATCTCCGCACCCACAGACACATCGGCCATCTGCGCACCCACATACACATCGGCCATCTGCGTACCCACAGACACATCGGCCATCTGCGTACCCACAGACACATCGGCCATCTGCGCACCCACATATACATCGGCCATCTGCGTACCCACAGACACATCGGCCATCTGCGTACCCACATACACATCGGCCATCTGCGTACCCACAGACACATCGGCCATCTGCGCACCCACAGACACATCTTAATAAGCACGAGCCCAATGATTCCAATCGTTTTGATCTATTTTGACGGACGAACTAAACTAACATAACATAACATAACTTGTATGTAATAAACCAACTAAGTAAAACAAACTGTTTTTTTAAAGTATGTAGAATTTAAAAATATTAGAAAACGAATAAAATTAGTGATGGTATATAATTTGATATTGAAACTATACAAACCAACTGGAGTAGAAGCTGTAAACGACAAAACAATGGTTCAGTAAGAAACAGATTAGCTTTGATAAAAACTATAGCTTTGAAACAAAAAGCAGTGAAGGATATTCTACAGCAGCGTCAACAATGGTGGTCCGCGGCATGGCAGTGGTCAGCAAGCTTTACGATGCTGGTCCGCAGAACAAGAATATTTATGGTCAAATAACAAAAGATTTTATTATAAATTGTCCACCAGGCACGGTGGGATTCCTGATCGTGTCCACCGTTACGTCAAAATTTAAAATATTGTAAACTGATCTGTTGGAGATGATCTTGACCAGGTAAGTCTCCGAGCCCATGGCCTCATGTCAAGAATCGTCACTCGTGCGTTCATACATTTTGTGCGCTGTTTCTTTTTGAGGGAATTTGATCAAATAGTAATTTGAAATTTGTGACAAAGCTTCATACACGAATTGCATCAAATGCTTGAAGGAAAATTTGACCGTGTGAACAGACCCTTAGGGTCGGTTCACACGGTCAAATTTCGCGTCAAATTGTTGTATGAACGCACTATTTTGTGCGTGGTTTCTGTTTTTGGGGAATTTGATCAAACAGTAATTTAAAAGTTGTGACAAGGCTTCATACACGAATTGCATCAAATGCTTGAAGGTAAATTTGATCGTGTGAACCGACCCTAAGGCCGATGACAACAAAATATTTCTGTCAAATTTTCAGCTCCACCCAACACCCAAAAATACTTTTTCCTGTTTTTCTAGGTGACTATTACAGAATGAAATTCCCGTTAACTGCTATAAAAGAGATCCTTCAAACAAAATTCACAAGAACGTTTGGTGCGTAATATTTTGTTTTGTTTTTATGAAACAGTTGATGAAATAAATCTGCGGTGTAAAAGCGACTGGGTCATTAGAATATCAACATAGTTCAGTGGCGTTAAAAAAAATGTGTGGTTGTCAGCCTTGGGTTGGAAGCACTGATTGGGATTCTGATAAAGTACGTTACTTGTATGCATGTTTTGTCAGATTTTCAGTCCCACCTCCCATTGTACCACACACCAGCATTATAATGATATGTCTCTGCATGAGTTCTAATTGGCCGTTTCATACCTGGTATTGACATGTCTTTGCATGAGTTCTAATTGGCCGTTTCATCCCTGGTATTGACATGTCTTTGCATGAGTTCTAATTGGCCGTTTCATACCTGGTATTGACATGTCTTTGCATGAGTTCTAATTGGCCGTTTCATACCTGGTATTGACATGTCTTTGCATGAGTTCTAATTGGCCGTTTCATACCTGGTATTGAATTGTTTTTGCATGAGTTCTAATTAGCCGTTTCATACCTGGTATTGACATGTCTTTGCATGAGTTCTAATTAGCCGTTTCATACCTGGTATTGACATCTGGCAAATTTGTACAAGTTAAAAGAGACACAACTTCCAAAACTGAATTATTTTCATTTATTATTTAAAAAATATTATCCGGCATGTATTAGGAATATGGGGGGGGGGGGGGGGATCTTCTAAAAACGAGTTGGGGTACGGCGTTATCTGTTTGAGGATTTGATTTCAAACCAGTTATCATTGATAAATTTGTCAGGAGTTGTGGGTTGTGTCAAATCTATTAAACACGAGGATGAATAGAGATGGTGAATACGAACCAACTAGGAATTGTGTAGTCTATAGCACGCTCTCGCGCTGGTAGCAGAAATAATAAAGGGCAACTGTGGTGGGCGGGACACTTAGAATTAAGGGCAACTGTGGTGAGCGGGACACTTAGAATTAAGGGCAACTGTGGTGGGCGGGACACCTAGAATAAAGGGCATCTGTTGTGGGTGGGACACTTAGAATTAAGGGCAACTGTGGTGGGCGTGACACTTAGAATAAAGGGCATCAGTGGTGGGCGGGACACTTAGAATAAAGCGCATCTGTGGTGGGCGGGACACTTAGAATAAAGGGCATCTGTAGTGGGTGGGACACTTAGAATAAAGGGCAACTGTGGTGGGCTGGACACTTAGAATAAACGGCAACTGTAGTGGGTGGGACACCTAGAAACATTTCCAAATGAGAGACGATTGAAGGGGGTGGACTGCAATCAGGTTAGCAAAAAAGGAAATGAGTAAAACAAATTATGGGTAAATCTGATAAAAGGAACGCAACAAAACAACAAGCGTTTCGGCAGTAAGCCAACGTCAGAAAACAAACAACAGAAAAAAAGAATTAAATTTTTAAAATAGCACTTAGCTGAGAAGTAGTATCCGAGAGGGCAGAAAAAAAATTGTGACAGATAATAAGTAGGTGAGAGATTATATACAGACAAAAATGGAACGAAAACAGGAGAAGTCAGTCCACTGCAATTTCTTGTAAAGTAAAGGGTTGCGGCAAAAGCTCAAACTGGGAATGAAAACATGTCATTAATGTCATGTGGTGTCAGGATTCCATAGGTTTGGATAAGATTGCTTTTCAAATTCACCCGGCTGAGTGTGTTTGTGCTGGTCACGATCGGTGTAAAAATCTGCCGTGATTTTGTAGTCGCTTCTATTGAGCTGTTTAGAGACGTGACACTGTTACCTGCGTAATATTACGGAGATGTTCAGTACACCTTTCAGAGAGTCGGCGTGCAAACAATAGAGTAGATAACATTGCGGCTTGTGCAACGGAAACTGCCGCGTATCTGAAAATTGCCCTTAGGGAAATGTATGTTTTGAGTCTGGACGACAAAAGGGCAAGTGTTGCAACGGCTTCGTTCACATTTTGGTCCTAAAATGGGAGGGGTCAGCGTGGAGGTCTCTTAGATTTTTATCACGTCTGAAAACAATGTGAGGCGGGGAAGAGAAAATGTCATTTGTTTCAGTGTCCGCAAGGAGTATGGCTCGGTTTTGAAGAAAACACGTTTGGCTATTAGATTATGAGTGTGATAAGAATAAGTTTGGTCAATACACAATCGCCGCTTGGACGTGACCTGAAGACATCAGCACGGGTAATATTCTTAACCATTTGAAGGGCCGATGAAGGCACTGTCTCCGATTAGGACCTACATTGGTCTCATCTCAAGTGTTTTTTTCCGAAAATACATCCTCCGACCGACAAAGTCGACAAGGAAGAATCAATTGAGAAAAAGGAATATAGTCTTTACAGGATTTAGGGTGGGAGGAAGAGTAGAGTAGATAGCTGTGGCTGTCAGTAGGTTTAAAGTAGATGGAGGTGAGTAGGCTGTCTTTGTGAAGGATGACTGTAACGTCCAAAAAGTTGACTGAGGTCTCAGAGGCAAGAGATGTGAATTTAATGGAGGGGTGAAAATGACCTACAAAGTTAATGTAAAGGTCAAGTTTACTCCTCTCCATAATGGTGACCCAAATAATGTCATTAATATACCTCTTATAGAATTCGGGGAGGCGTCAAGTGTAATAGCTTTCGACCACGTGTTCAAAATGTCCCATGAACAAGCAAGCTTATCTGGGTCCCATTTTAGTCCCCATAGCAGCAACACTGAAATATCACATTAGGAAATGACGTCAGCGGGCCGTAGAGCTTAAAGCTCTTTATGCCCTCCCTGGCGCTCACCCACACAAGTCAGGGGCCGGGTTTCCCCGACGTCGGACCGTGCGTGAGAGCGCCAGAGACCTCCCCGGGCGTGGACCGTCCCCACTAGCAACCGCTCGATCGAGTTTGCCGATGGAGACCCTCCCCGCCCGGGGATGTCTGGTCGACCGAAGACGATGCGTTTAAAGCGTCCGCAGTCCACTCTCCCAGGGGCCGGGACGGTAAATTGACGTCCTAATATCTCCCCCCACCCGTCCCGGGGAAGCATCGGACGGCCTCTAAGAGGGACTCAACAGTGGGTTTCCACATCGCAACTAATTCGCGAAGTAGCTGATACGAAACTGTTGTCTAGGAGCAGCTTTCCTAAGGCTGCTTATCTAGAATCATAGGCCAGAGGCTTCCACCACAGTCTCTCGCCTCATATCCCTTAACGGCAATTTGTAATCATGATCCCTACCCTGTATTTGCCTTTTCTTCCACTCGTGAAATATCACAGGTGGCAGCCTTGTAGGAGCCGTTCATTCCAGCAGTTACCATGCATGTCCCTTGTCTGCCACGCGGGACACGCAGTGGTGGTTATGTTTCCCGGGTTAACGTCAAGGGGGTCGGTGGCCAACGCTTCCAAATCGGCAAGCCACCACAGACTTGTCAACCGGAACCCCGAGAAGAGCAACACCACGGATTTAGTCGAAGGATACGCCACAAAAACCAAACGAATAGAGGGTCAGGACTAGCTCAGCCAATTGGAGGAGGGTGTTGGTCGGTATAGATGGGTGGGGTTTAGTCTCGAGCAAGAATTTGAGAGCTAAGAGGTGTCAGTGTGGGGAATAGAAAATAAATACTGTTTCTTTTCAGGAGGGATGATGATAGATTCGAATGTGTGTAAAGCATGGTTGGTGTCTTTGATGTAAGTTGGCAGTGAGGCTACGATGCGTTGAAAAACTCTATGATGAGGGCGCACCACCAAAACTCCAGAGGAAAACTGTCCAAAGGCACATTTAGGCATAGATGGATGGATGATGTGGAAAAGGTAGCGCAAATAAGCTGGAAAATATACAACATAAATCTAAAGTAGTGCATCTATTTACTTTTTTATGTTGAACATTATCTGTATCTTTAAAACAATTTTATCCAACAGTTGATACAAGATCCTTCATTAATATTAACGGCTTTGCTTTTTTGTGACAGAAAGTATTCCTTAATTTTTGGAAATAATGGAACAAGATCTGTTTAGTAAAAGAAAGAATGCCTTAAACTCATGGAAATAATGGAACAAGATCTGTTTAGTAAAAGAAAGAATGCCTTAAACTCATGGAAATAATGGAACAAGATCGGTTTAGTAGCAGAAAGAATGCCTTTAACTCATGGAAATATTGGAACAAGTACTGTTCAGTGACATAAAAAATTTCTAAAATGTATATAAATAGTGAGACAAGATATATATTTAGAGACAGAAAGATTGTCTTAAAAATAAATGGATAAACTGGAACAAGATTTGTAATGGCTCGGAAAAAAAACCCAGGAAAATACATTTAATTTTGTTTCAAGCCACAACAAATCTGTATCAAGTGTTTCCTTCACACACGTCTTGATCGAAGTCCCCCATTTATTATCCTTTAAATGTATTGCCTAAGCATCATTTATGTCAGAAGTGACCTCTATTGTTAAACTCAGCACGTTAATAGCGATGCAGACATAACGTCTCATAGTGTTACAGTAGATGAAAGCATTATTTTTCTCAACTCATTGAATAACAAGAATTGATTTGAGTCTTTGTGGTTTACTGTATGAGCATACATTGATATAAATCAATATGTATGCTGTGGGGTTGACTTTGTGAGTTCCGACAATGCAGGATTTAATAAAGATACGCCACTGCCACACTCTCCCAATCCCGTTAAATCATCCATATCCATCGCTATGAGTTCGAGACAAACTTTTATTTAATATCACGAGTGAGAGATGATAAAAGTTATTTTCATCATTTTTTGGGGGTTGCTGATTCCCATAAGGCAGTGACGTAGCTAGGGTTGGTGTCACCCGGTGCGGTAAACTTACTGAGGCACCCTCCCCCCCGACCGACTTCCAAGGTGGATTTTTTCTTGTTAAAATAAGTCCACAGTATAACAATGGAAAGAGCAAAAACAAATTAATTAAAGATCAGGAGGTACATATATTTAAGAACTATAACAACGTTAAGTTATAGTTATTTTTACATTAAATTTACCTTATTTAACATTTTCCTTTTCTGGTCTTCAAAGCGACCACTTGATCAAAACCAATATCCTTCTCCGTATCACTTTCATTTGATAGAGCCAGATCAGAAGGCCTTGACTGTCCATGGTGAATCGTAAATAGTAAATATATATATATATATATCTTCCTGTCACGTACGTAAGTTAACAAACACTTCAATCGGCGTGCACACCTCATTTCTGACGCATCAACATTGACCTTTTAATAAATCACGCATTTGGATTGGTTACATGTGTGGACAATTGACGTATGATGAGTTATCCTTTTATAAAATTCGGTTAGACCGAACAGTGTATGCTCTTTAAATATACCTTTTTAAAAATTTGGTGTCACCCCCTGGGATGGTGTCATCCGGTACGGTCCGCAACCCACTACACCCCCTCGCTACGCCACTGACCTAAGGGATAACTTAATTTTCATTTTTATTCAAGTCATGTTTTCTCTCATCACAAGTCCAACAAAATACTCACATTGTTGATTCCCCTCTTTGAGGATTCCCCTCTCAAGGAAAGCTAATGGCTTCCCTTCCTTTTCATTTTATTATATAACTTATTAAATCTTGGGATGACTGACATGCCAATAATTAACGTCATTACAAGAATGTTCCCATATAAGTCTAATACGTTACGTCATTTCAAGTATGTTCTCATAAGATTATACCTCTTGTAGCGTGCTGTCACGACCTAATATGACGCAATGTTGTGAAAAGAGGAAGAGAAGGGTTTGGACCAACAAGTCGCCCAGTCATGTATAGGATGACTTTAAAAAAAATCAGAGTCAACCCGAAATCGTTTGACTTTCGTATTTACTTTTGGTCATGTATTTTGTGGCGTTATGATGCAAAAACAAACAGGTTGATAAACATATACATCATTCTGTGGTCGAGAATTTCGCGTTGTTATGGTTAAAAAAAAATGGATCTATGATCGTCTATACATCCTATGCTATAAAAATTTTAAACTTTTTTCCGTAAAAGAAAATATGGCTAATGCTAAGAGATTGGCCCATGACGTCATTTGCGTGTTTTGTTAAGTTGCTGGGTAAAAGTTGAGAGATATCACCGCGTTTTTTTCAATGGCCGTCATCTTGGTTGCCCCGAACCGCGAACTTTAACATGTTCACGGGTCGGGGCTACCAAGATGGCGACCGTGGAAAAATAAAACAACTCAAGTTTGCTAAAATTAGGAATAAAACGTTAAAAAATAATGAAAAAAAAGACCTAAATGTATCCCTAAACATAGCTCGAACCCTGAATTTATCACTAAACCTAACCTGAACCCTAAATATATCCCTAAACCTAACCTGAACACTAAATATATCCCTAAACCTAACCTGAACCCTAAATCTATCCCTAAACCTAACCTGAACCCTAAATCTCTCGCTAAACCTAACCTGAACCCTAAATTCATCCCTAACCAGTGTTTTGACCCTCTCCTTAACCTGGGTTTTGACCCTGAAAAGTAGGAAAATGAAAAAAAAACAAAGAAAAATGGTCAAAATTAATTATAAAATAAAGAAATAATAAAAACCCAACTTACAGTTTCATGGCATACACTTTTACACACTTTATTTCAGGTTCAATCGAAAAGAATTTCCAGAATATTGAATAAAGTACAGGGTCTGCCATGAACAAGTCGTTCCTAAATGGCAGAACACATAAAAGTATTATAGTAAGCCAACCAATGAAATTTTAAAAATAATTATAATTAATCTACCAATAAAAATTTGCAACCGTCATGTTAATGAAAATGTAACTCTATTAAAAAAATAATAAGGGGAGTGAATCCAAATACAGCACCTTAACAAAACACGAAAATGACATCTTGGTGATATCTCTCAACATTAGCCAGTTGCTGTTTTATTATTATGTTGATGATGACTTTAGGGTTCAGGTTAGATTTAGGGATACATTTAGGACATTTTTTCATTATTTTTTTACGTTTTATTCTTAATTTTACTGGTCACGGCAATCAAGTTGATCGATTGATTGGATACTTCTATAGCGCTGGTATCCATGCTACTTTAGCATGCCAACTGCTGGTATCCATGCTACTTTAGCATGCCCACTGCTGGTATCCATGCTACTTTAGCATGCTCACTGCTGGTATCCATGCTACTTTAGCATGCCCACTGCGCTCTGGTTTCATTAAATCTATTTAAACAAAAAAGTCTTTAAATGTTTCTTAAATGATTTTCTGTCCTTTTCAATACGCCTCAAAGTTGGAGGTAAAATATTCCATAACTTTTGCGCTACCGCTTCAAAAGAGCGCACTCCGTAAGACTTTTTTTTTTGTGTTCATCCACACTGGGGATTTTCAGTAAGGACTGAGTTGGTAAAAAACGCGGGCCTATCTCTTCGCATTTACCGAAAATAATTGACGATGAACGCTGATTTAATGCTTATTACCTTTTCTGAAACTGATTTAGTCAGCATCGTGGTAAAGAAAATATAGGTAGAAAATTTACAGATTTGGAGACACGCCTTTCTTCCTGTTTTATGTTCTACTTCCGTTTTGCTCTAAATGTATTAATAAATTAAAAGAAAAGTGCAAATAAGATGCGCATTGTTGAAAACATTTTCACAACTTTTATGCACCACGGAATTATTACGAGTTCTGCCCTTAAAGAGGACCACATCTTGTGATGGTAAAGAGGACCACATCTTATGATGGTAAAGAGGACCACATCTTGTGATGGGTATTTAGTTTAGTCAAACATTGTTTCAAAACATGAGTTATTGTTGGTATCAGCTCTGGACAGAAATATTGTAATTATTGGAGATCTATTTTCCACATCAGTAAGGCCATTCAGAACAGGTTCTCTTACATAAGTTGTAATTTGCTCACTGTCTCGGTCAGATCGCGTGAGATTTTTCTGCGTATGTTTGATGATTTAAAGGGAGCGCTCGTGGATCTTCCTGTATAACCCACGTCTAGGTGTGTTGTGTATGGCCGTCTTGGTGTGTCGTGTATGACCGTCTTGGTGTCTCGTGTATGACCGTCTTGGTGTGTCGTGTATGACCGTCTTGGTGCATCAGGGTAAAAACCACGTGAGGAGGAGGGTGTGAAATTGAGGAGAGTTGAGTGTTGAGCGAGACAGTGACGAGGGGAGGCGATAGAGTGTGTGGTTTTTTCGTTTTGTGGAGTAGAAGTGATATTTTAAAAGGCTGTGAGTATTCTGTGGTTTCTTATGCATTATAACACATATGCATCAGAAGAATTAAATATATTTGTATGAACTGTTTTACTTCTTTGTGTTTTTTTTTCATACAACACAACAGCTCTGCAGGAGATGGAAGGATTACAACACATCGGCTCTGCAGGAGATGGAAGGATTACAACACATCGGCTCTGCAGGAGATGGAAGGATTACAACACATCGGCTCTGCAGGAGATGGAAGGATTACAACACATCGGCTCTGCAGGAGATGGAAGGATTACAACACATCGGCTCTGCAGGAGATGGAAGGATTACAACACATCGGCTCTGCAGGAGATGGAAGGATTACAACACATCGGCTCTGCAGGAGATGGAAGGATTACAACACATCGGCTCTGCAGGAGATGGAAGGATTACAACACATCGGCTCTGCAGGAGATGGAAGGATTACAACACATCGGCTCTGCAGGAGATGGAAGGATTACAACACATCGGCTCTGCAGGAGATGGAAGGATTACAACACATCGGCTCTGCAGGAGATGGAAGGATTACAACACATCGGCTCTGCAGGAGATGGAAGGATTACAACACATCGGCTCTGCAGGAGATGGAAGGATTACAACACATCGGCTCTGCAGGAGATGGAAGGATTACAACACATCAGCTCTGCAGGAGATGGAAGGATTACAACACATCGGCTCTGCAGGAGATGGAAGGATTACAACACATCGGCTCTGCAGGAGATGGAAGGATTACAACACATCGGCTCTGCAGGAGATGGAAGGATTACAACACATCGGCTCTGCAGGAGATGGAAGGATTACAACACATCGGCTCTGCAGGAGATGGAAGGATTACAACACATCGGCTCTGCAGGAGATGGAAGGATTACAACACAACAGCTCTGCAGGAGATGGAAGGATTACAACACATCGGCTCTGCAGGAGATGGAAGGATTACAACACATCGGCTCTGCAGGAGATGGAAGGATTACAACACATCGGCTCTGCAGGAGATGGAAGGATTACAACACATCGGCTCTGCAGGAGATGGAAGGATTACAACACATCGGCTCTGCAGGAGATGGAAGGATTACAACACATCAGCTCTGCAGGAGATGGAAGGATTACAACACATCGGCTCTGCAGGAGATGGAAGGATTACAACACATCGGCTCTGCAGGAGATGGAAGGATTACAACACATCGGCTCTGCAGGAGATGGAAGGATTACAACACATCGGCTCTGCAGGAGATGGAAGGATTACAACACATCGGCTCTGCAGGAGATGGAAGGATTACAACACATCGGCTCTGCAGGAGATGGAAGGATTACAACACATCGGCTCTGCAGGAGATGGAAGGATTACAACACATCGGCTCTGCAGGAGATGGAAGGATTACAACACATCGGCTCTGCAGGAGATGGAAGGATTACAACACATCGGCTCTGCAGGAGATGGAAGGATTACAACACATCGGCTCTGCAGGAGATGGAAGGATTACAACACATCGGCTCTGCAGGAGATGGAAGGATTACAACACAACAGCTCTGCAGGAGATGGAAGGATTACAACACATCGGCTCTGCAGGAGATGGAAGGATTACAACACATCGGCTCTGCAGGAGATGGAAGGATTACAACACATCGGCTCTGCAGGAGATGGAAGGATTACAACACATCGGCTCTGCAGGAGATGGAAGGATTACAACACAACAGCTCTGCAGGAGATGGAAGGATTACAACACATCAGCTCTGCAGGAGATGGAAGGATTACAACACATCGGCTCTGCAGGAGATGGAAGGATTACAACACATCGGCTCTGCAGGAGATGGAAGGATTACAACACATCGGCTCTGCAGGAGATGGAAGGATTACAACACATCGGCTCTGCAGGAGATGGAAGGATTACAACACATCGGCTCTGCAGGAGATGGAAGGATTACAACACATCGGCTCTGCAGGAGATGGAAGGATTACAACACATCGGCTCTGCAGGAGATGGAAGGATTACAACACAACAGCTCTGCAGGAGATGGAAGGATTACAACACATCAGCTCTGCAGGAGATGGAAGGATTACAACACATCGGCTCTGCAGGAGATGGAAGGATTACAACACATCGGCTCTGCAGGAGATGGAAGGATTACAACACAACAGCTCTGCAGGAGATGGAAGGATTACAACACATCGGCTCTGCAGGAGATGGAAGGATTACAACACATCGGCTCTGCAGGAGATGGAAGGATTACAACACATCGGCTCTGCAGGAGATGGAAGGATTACAACACAACAGCTCTGCAGGAGATGGAAGGATTACAACACATCGGCTCTGCAGGAGATGGAAGGATTACAACACAACAGCTCTGCAGGAGATGGAAGGATTACAACACAACAGCTCTGCAGGAGATGGAAGGATTACAACACAACAGCTCTGCAGGAGATGGAAGGATTACAACACAACAGCTCTGCAGGAGATGGAAGGATTACAACACATCGGCTCTGCAGGAGATGGAAGGATTACAACACAACAGCTCTGCAGGAGATGGAAGGATTACAACACAACAGCTCTGCAGGAGATGGAAGGATTACAACACAACAGCTCTGCAGGAGATGGAAGGATTACAACACAACAGCTCTGCAGGAGATGGAAGGATTACAACACATCGGCTCTGCAGGAGATGGAAGGATTACAACACAACAGCTCTGCAGGAGATGGAAGGATTACAACACATCGGCTCTGCAGGAGATGGAAGGATTACAACACAACAGCTCTGCAGGAGATGGAAGGATTACAACACATCGGCTCTGCAGGAGATGGAAGGATTACAACACATCGGCTCTGCAGGAGATGGAAGGATTACAACACAACAGCTCTGAAGGAGATGGAAGGATTACAACACATCGGCTCTGCAGGAGATGGAAGGATTACAACACATCGGCTCTGCAGGAGATGGAAGGATTACAACACATCGGCTCTGCAGGAGATGGAAGGATTACAACACAACAGCTCTGCAGGAGATGGAAGGATTACAACACATCGGCTCTGCAGGAGATGGAAGGATTACAACACAACAGCTCTGCAGGAGATGGAAGGATTACAACACATCGGCTCTGCAGGAGATGGAAGGATTACAACACATCGGCTCTGCAGGAGATGGAAGGATTAAAACACAACAGCTCTGCAGGAGATGGAAGGATTACAACACATCGGCTCTGCAGGAGATGGAAGGATTACAACACATCGGCTCTGCAGGAGATGGAAGGATTACAACACAACAGCTCTGCAGGAGATGGAAGGATTACAACACATCGGCTCTGCAGGAGATGGAAGGATTACAACACATCGGCTCTGCAGGAGATGGAAGGATTACAACACAACAGCTCTGCAGGAGATGGAAGGATTACAACACATCGGCTCTGCAGGAGATGGAAGGATTACAACACATCGGCTCTGCAGGAGATGGAAGGATTACAACACAACAGCTCTGCAGGAGATGGAAGGATTACAACACATCGGCTCTGCAGGAGATGGAAGGATTACAACACATCGGCTCTGCAGGAGATGGAAGGATTACAACACATCGGCTCTGCAGGAGATGGAAGGATTACAACACAACAGCTCTGCAGGAGATGGAAGGATTACAACACATCGGCTCTGCAGGAGATGGAAGGATTACAACACATCGGCTCTGCAGGAGATGGAAGGATTACAACACATCGGCTCTGCAGGAGATGGAAGGATTACAACACATCGGCTCTGCAGGAGATGGAAGGATTACAACACATCGGCTCTGCAGGAGATGGAAGGATTACAACACATCGGCTCTGCAGGAGATGGAAGGATTACAACACATCAGCTCTGCAGGAGATGGAAGGATTACAACACATCGGCTCTGCAGGAGATGGAAGGATTACAACACATCGGCTCTGCAGGAGATGGAAGGATTACAACACATCGGCTCTGCAGGAGATGGAAGGATTACAACACATCGGCTCTGCAGGAGATGGAAGGATTACAACACATCGGCTCTGCAGGAGATGGAAGGATTACAACACATCGGCTCTGCAGGAGATGGAAGGATTACAACACATCGGCTCTGCAGGAGATGGAAGGATTACAACACATCGGCTCTGCAGGAGATGGAAGGATTACAACACATCGGCTCTGCAGGAGATGGAAGGATTACAACACATCGGCTCTGCAGGAGATGGAAGGATTACAACACATCGGCTCTGCAGGAGATGGAAGGATTACAACACATCGGCTCTGCAGGAGATGGAAGGATTACAACACAACAGCTCTGCAGGAGATGGAAGGATTACAACACATCGGCTCTGCAGGAGATGGAAGGATTACAACACATCGGCTCTGCAGGAGATGGAAGGATTACAACACATCGGCTCTGCAGGAGATGGAAGGATTACAACACAACAGCTCTGCAGGAGATGGAAGGATTACAACACATCGGCTCTGCAGGAGATGGAAGGATTACAACACATCGGCTCTGCAGGAGATGGAAGGATTACAACACATCAGCTCTGCAGGAGATGGAAGGATTACAACACATCGGCTCTGCAGGAGATGGAAGGATTACAACACAACAGCTCTGCAGGAGATGGAAGGATTACAACACATCGGCTCTGCAGGAGATGGAAGGATTACAACACATCGGCTCTGCAGGAGATGGAAGGATTACAACACATCGGCTCTGCAGGAGATGGAAGGATTACAACACAACAGCTCTGCAGGAGATGGAAGGATTACAACACATCAGCTCTGCAGGAGATGGAAGGATTACAACACATCGGCTCTGCAGGAGATGGAAGGATTACAACACATCGGCTCTGCAGGAGATGGAAGGATTACAACACAACAGCTCTGCAGGAGATGGAAGGATTACAACACATCGGCTCTGCAGGAGATGGAAGGATTACAACACATCGGCTCTGCAGGAGATGGAAGGATTACAACACATCGGCTCTGCAGGAGATGGAAGGATTACAACACATCGGCTCTGCAGGAGATGGAAGGATTACAACACAACAGCTCTGCAGGAGATGGAAGGATTACAACACATCAGCTCTGCAGGAGATGGAAGGATTACAACACATCGGCTCTGCAGGAGATGGAAGGATTACAACACATCGGCTCTGCAGGAGATGGAAGGATTACAACACAACAGCTTTGCAGGAGATGGAAGGATTACAACACATCGGCTCTGCAGGAGATGGAAGGATTACAACACATCGGCTCTGCAGGAGATGGAAGGATTACAACACATCGGCTCTGCAGGAGATGGAAGGATTACAACACAACAGCTCTGCAGGAGATGGAAGGATTACAACACATCGGCTCTGCAGGAGATGGAAGGATTACAACACATCGGCTCTGCAGGAGATGGAAGGATTACAACACATCGGCTCTGCAGGAGATGGAAGGATTACAACACATCGGCTCTGCAGGAGATGGAAGGATTACAACACAACAGCTCTGCAGGAGATGGAAGGATTACAACACATCAGCTCTGCAGGAGATGGAAGGATTACAACACATCGGCTCTGCAGGAGATGGAAGGATTACAACACATCGGCTCTGCAGGAGATGGAAGGATTACAACACATCGGCTCTGCAGGAGATGGAAGGATTACAACACATCGGCTCTGCAGGAGATGGAAGGATTACAACACAACAGCTCTGCAGGAGATGGAAGGATTACAACACATCGGCTCTGCAGGAGATGGAAGGATTACAACACATCGGCTCTGCAGGAGATGGAAGGATTACAACACATCGGCTCTGCAGGAGATGGAAGGATTACAACACAACAGCTCTGCAGGAGATGGAAGGATTACAACACATCGGCTCTGCAGGAGATGGAAGGATTACAACACAACAGCTCTGCATGAGATGGAAGGATTACAACACAACAGCTCTGCAGGAGATGGAAGGATTACAACACAACAGCTCTGCAGGAGATGGAAGGATTACAACACAACAGCTCTGCAGGAGATGGAAGGATTACAACACATCGGCTCTGCAGGAGATGGAAGGATTACAACACAACAGCTCTGCAGGAGATGGAAGGATTACAACACAACAGCTCTGTTGGAGATGGAAGGATTACAACACAACAGCTCTGCAGGAGATGGAAGGATTACAACACAACAGCTCTGCAGGAGATGGAAGGATTACAACACATCGGCTCTGCAGGAGATGGAAGGATTACAACACAACAGCTCTGCAGGAGATGGAAGGATTACAACACATCGGCTCTGCATGAGATGGAAGGATTACAACACAACAGCTCTGCAGGAGATGGAAGGATTACAACACATCGGCTCTGCAGGAGATGGAAGGATTACAACACATCGGCTCTGCAGGAGATGGAAGGATTACAACACAACAGCTCTGCAGGAGATGGAAGGATTACAACACATCGGCTCTGCAGGAGATGGAAGGATTACAACACATCGGCTCTGCAGGAGATGGAAGGATTACAACACATCGGCTCTGCAGGAGATGGAAGGATTACAACACAACAGCTCTGCAGGAGATGGAAGGATTACAACACATCGGCTCTGCAGGAGATGGAAGGATTACAACACAACAGCTCTGCAGGAGATGGAAGGATTACAACACATCGGCTCTGCAGGAGATGGAAGGATTACAACACATCGGCTCTGCAGGAGATGGAAGGATTAAAACACAACAGCTCTGCAGGAGATGGAAGGATTACAACACATCGGCTCTGCAGGAGATGGAAGGATTACAACACATCGGCTCTGCAGGAGATGGAAGGATTACAACACAACAGCTCTGCAGGAGATGGAAGGATTACAACACATCGGCTCTGCAGGAGATGGAAGGATTACAACACATCGGCTCTGCAGGAGATGGAAGGATTACAACACAACAGCTCTGCAGGAGATGGAAGGATTACAACACATCGGCTCTGCAGGAGATGGAAGGATTACAACACATCGGCTCTGCAGGAGATGGAAGGATTACAACACATCGGCTCTGCAGGAGATGGAAGGATTACAACACATCGGCTCTGCAGGAGATGGAAGGATTACAACACAACAGCTCTGCAGGAGATGGAAGGATTACAACACATCGGCTCTGCAGGAGATGGAAGGATTACAACACAACAGCTCTGCAGGAGATGGAAGGATTACAACACAACAGCTCTGCAGGAGATGGAAGGATTACAACACAACAGCTCTGCAGGAGATGGAAGGATTACAACACAACAGCTCTGCAGGAGATGGAAGGATTACAACACATCGGCTCTGCAGGAGATGGAAGGATTACAACACAACAGCTCTGCAGGAGATGGAAGGATTACAACACAACAGCTCTGTTGGAGATGGAAGGATTACAACACAACAGCTCTGCAGGAGATGGAAGGATTACAACACAACAGCTCTGCAGGAGATGGAAGGATTACAACACATCGGCTCTGCAGGAGATGGAAGGATTACAACACAACAGCTCTGCAGGAGATGGAAGGATTACAACACATCGGCTCTGCATGAGATGGAAGGATTACAACACAACAGCTCTGCAGGAGATGGAAGGATTACAACACATCGGCTCTGCAGGAGATGGAAGGATTACAACACATCGGCTCTGCAGGAGATGGAAGGATTACAACACAACAGCTCTGCAGGAGATGGAAGGATTACAACACATCGGCTCTGCAGGAGATGGAAGGATTACAACACATCGGCTCTGCAGGAGATGGAAGGATTACAACACATCGGCTCTGCAGGAGATGGAAGGATTACAACACAACAGCTCTGCAGGAGATGGAAGGATTACAACACATCGGCTCTGCAGGAGATGGAAGGATTACAACACAACAGCTCTGCAGGAGATGGAAGGATTACAACACATCGGCTCTGCAGGAGATGGAAGGATTACAACACATCGGCTCTGCAGGAGATGGAAGGATTAAAACACAACAGCTCTGCAGGAGATGGAAGGATTACAACACATCGGCTCTGCAGGAGATGGAAGGATTACAACACATCGGCTCTGCAGGAGATGGAAGGATTACAACACAACAGCTCTGCAGGAGATGGAAGGATTACAACACATCGGCTCTGCAGGAGATGGAAGGATTACAACACATCGGCTCTGCAGGAGATGGAAGGATTACAACACAACAGCTCTGCAGGAGATGGAAGGATTACAACACATCGGCTCTGCAGGAGATGGAAGGATTACAACACATCGGCTCTGCAGGAGATGGAAGGATTACAACACAACAGCTCTGCAGGAGATGGAAGGATTACAACACATCGGCTCTGCAGGAGATGGAAGGATTACAACACATCGGCTCTGCAGGAGATGGAAGGATTACAACACAACAGCTCTGCAGGAGATGGAAGGATTACAACACATCGGCTCTGCAGGAGATGGAAGGATTACAACACAACAGCTCTGCAGGAGATGGAAGGATTACAACACATCGGCTCTGCAGGAGATGGAAGGATTACAACACATCGGCTCTGCAGGAGATGGAAGGATTACAACACAACAGCTCTGCAGGAGATGGAAGGATTACAACACATCGGCTCTGCAGGAGATGGAAGGATTACAACACATCGGCTCTGCAGGAGATGGTAGGATTACAACACAACAGCTCTGCAGGAGATGGAAGGATTACAACACATCGGCTCTGCAGGAGATGGAAGGATTACAACACATCGGCTCTGCAGGAGATGGAAGGATTACAACACAACAGCTCTGCAGGAGATGGAAGGATTACAACACATCGGCTCTGCAGGAGATGGAAGGATTACAACACAACAGCTCTGCAGGAGATGGAAGGATTACAACACATCGGCTCTGCAGGAGATGGAAGGATTACAACACATCAGCTCTGCAGGAGATGGAAGGATTACAACACAACAGCTCTGCAGGAGATGGAAGGATTACAACACATCGGCTCTGCAGGAGATGGAAGGATTACAACACATCGGCTCTGCAGGAGATGGAAGGATTACAACACATCGGCTCTGCAGGAGATGGAAGGATTACAACACAACAGCTCTGCAGGAGATGGAAGGATTACAACACATCGGCTCTGCAGGAGATGGAAGGATTACAACACATCGGCTCTGCAGGAGATGGAAGGATTACAACACATCGGCTCTGCAGGAGATGGAAGGATTACAACACATCGGCTCTGCAGGAGATGGAAGGATTACAACACATCAGCTCTGCAGGAGATGGAAGGATTACAACACATCAGCTCTGCAGGAGATGGAAGGATTACAACACATCGGCTCTGCAGGAGATGGAAGGATTACAACACATCGGCTCTGCAGGAGATGGAAGGATTACAACACAACAGCTCTGCAGGAGATGGAAGGATTACAACACAACAGCTCTGCAGGAGATGGAAGGATTACAACACATCGGCTCTGCAGGAGATGGAAGGATTACAACACAACAGCTCTGCAGGAGATGGAAGGATTACAACACATCGGCTCTGCAGGAGATGGAAGGATTACAACACAACAGCTCTGCAGGAGATGGAAGGATTACAACACATCGGCTCTGCAGGAGATGGAAGGATTACAACACAACAGCTCTGCAGAAGATGGAAGTATACAACACATCGGCTCTGCAGGAGATGGAAGGATTACAACACAACAGCTCTGCAGGAGATGGAAGGATTACAACACATCGGCTCTGCAGGAGATGGAAGGATTACAACACAACAGCTCTGCAGGAGATGGAAGGATTACAACACAACAGCTCTGCAGGAGATGGAAGGATTACAACACAACAGCTCTGCAGGAGATGGAAGGATTACAACACATCGGCTCTGCAGGAGATGGAAGGATTACAACACATCAGCTCTGCAGGAGATGGAAGGATTACAACACAACAGCTCTGCAGGAGATGGAAGGATTACAACACAACAGCTCTGCAGGAGATGGAAGGATTACAACACATCGGCTCTGCAGGAGATGGAAGGATTACAACACAACAGCTCTGCAGGAGATGGAAGGATTACAACACATCGGCTCTGCAGGAGATGGAAGGATTACAACACATCGGCTCTGCAGGAGATGGAAGGATTACAACACATCGGCTCTGCAGGAGATGGAAGGATTACAACACATCAGCTCTGCAGGAGATGGAAGGATTACAACACATCAGCTCTGCAGGAGATGGAAGGATTACAACACATCGGCTCTGCAGGAGATGGAAGGATTACAACACATCGGCTCTGCAGGAGATGGAAGGATTACAACACATCAGCTCTGCAGGAGATGGAAGGATTACAACACAACAGCTCTGCAGGAGATGGAAGGATTACAACACAACAGCTCTGCAGGAGATGGAAGGATTACAACACATCGGCTCTGCAGGAGATGGAAGGATTACAACACATCGGCTCTGCAGGAGATGGAAGGATTACAACACATCGGCTCTGCAGGAGATGGAAGGATTACAACACATCGGCTCTGCAGGAGATGGAAGGATTACAACACAACAGCTCTGCAGGAGATGGAAGGATTACAACACATCGGCTCTGCAGGAGATGGAAGGATTACAACACATCAGCTCTGCAGGAGATGGAAGGATTACAACACAACAGCTCTGCAGGAGATGGAAGGATTACAACACAACAGCTCTGCAGGAGATGGAAGGATTACAACACATCGGCTCTGCAGGAGATGGAAGGATTACAACACAACAGCTCTGCAGGAGATGGAAGGATTACAACACAACAGCTCTGCAGGAGATGGAAGGATTACAACACATCGGCTCTGCAGGAGATGGAAGGATTACAACACATCAGCTCTGCAGGAGATGGAAGGATTACAACACATCGGCTCTGCAGGAGATGGAAGGATTACAACACATCGGCTCTGCAGGAGATGGAAGGATTACAACACATCGGCTCTGCTGGAGATGGAAGGATTACAACACAACAGCTCTGCAGGAGATGGAAGGATTACAACACATCGGCTCTGCAGGAGATGGAAGGATTACAACACATCGGTTCTGCAGGAGATGGAAGGATTACAACACATCGGCTCTGCAGGAGATGGAAGGATTACAACACATCGGCTCTGCAGGAGATGGAAGGATTACAACACAACAGCTCTGCAGGAGATGGAAGGATTACAACACATCGGCTCTGCAGGAGATGGAAGGATTACAACACATCGGCTCTGCAGGAGATGGAAGGATTACAACACATCGGCTCTGCAGGAGATGGAAGGATTACAACACATCGGCTCTGCAGGAGATGGAAGGATTACAACACAACAGCTCTGCAGGAGATGGAAGGATTACAACACATCGGCTCTGCAGGAGATGGAAGGATTACAACACATCGGCTCTGCAGGAGATGGAAGGATTACAACACATCGGCTCTGCAGGAGATGGAAGGATTACAACACATCAGCTCTGCAGGAGATGGAAGGATTACAACACATCGGCTCTGCAGGAGATGGAAGGATTACAACACATCGGCTCTGCAGGAGATGGAAGGATTACAACACAACAGCTCTGCAGGAGATGGAAGGATTACAACACATCGGCTCTGCAGGAGATGGAAGGATTACAACACATCGGCTCTGCAGGAGATGGAAGGATTACAACACATCGGCTCTGCAGGAGATGGAAGGATTACAACACATCGGCTCTGCAGGAGATGGAAGGATTACAACACAACAGCTCTGCAGGAGATGGAAGGATTACAACACATCGGCTCTGCAGGAGATGGAAGGATTACAACACATCGGCTCTGCAGGAGATGGAAGGATTACAACACATCGGCTCTGCAGGAGATGGAAGGATTACAACACATCGGCTCTGCAGGAGATGGAAGGATTACAACACATCGGCTCTGCAGGAGATGGAAGGATTACAACACATCGGCTCTGCAGGAGATGGAAGGATTACAACACATCGGCTCTGCAGGAGATGGAAGGATTACAACACATCGGCTCTGCAGGAGATGGAAGGATTACAACACATCGGCTCTGCAGGAGATGGAAGGATTACAACACATCGGCTCTGCAGGAGATGGAAGGATTACAACACAACAGCTCTGCAGGAGATGGAAGGATTACAACACATCGGCTCTGCAGGAGATGGAAGGATTACAACACATCGGCTCTGCAGGAGATGGAAGGATTACAACACATCGGCTCTGCAGGAGATGGAAGGATTACAACACATCAGCTCTGCAGGAGATGGAAGGATTACAACACATCGGCTCTGCAGGAGATGGAAGGATTACAACACATCGGCTCTTCAGGAGATGGAAGGATTACAATACATCGGCTCTGCAGGAGATGGAAGGATTACAACACATCGGCTCTGCAGGAGATGGAAGGATTACAACACATCGGCTCTGCAGGAGATGGAAGGATTACAACACATCGGCTCTGCAGGAGATGGAAGGATTACAACACAACAGCTCTGCAGGAGATGGAAGGATTACAACACATCGGCTCTGCAGGAGATGGAAGGATTACAACACAACAGCTCTGCAGGAGATGGAAGGATTACAACACATCAGCTCTGCAGGAGATGGAAGGATTACAACACATCGGCTCTGCAGGAGATGGAAGGATTACAACACAACAGCTCTGCAGGAGATGGAAGGATTACAACACATCGGCTCTGCAGGAGATGGAAGGATTACAACACAACAGCTCTGCAGGAGATGGAAGGATTACAACACATCAGCTCTGCAGGAGATGGAAGGATTACAACACAACAGCTCTGCAGGAGATGGAAGGATTACAACACATCGGCTCTGCAGGAGATGGAAGGATTACAACACAACAGCTCTGCAGGAGATGGAAGGATTACAACACAACAGCTCTGCAGGAGATGGAAGGATTACAACACAACAGCTCTGCAGGAGATGTAAGGATTACAACACATCGGCTCTGCAGGAGATGGAAGGATTACAACACATCGGCTCTGCAGGAGATGGAAGGATTACAACACATCGGCTCTGCAGGAGATGGAAGGATTACAACACATCAGCTCTGCAGGAGATGGAAGGATTACAACACATCAGCTCTGCAGGAGATGGAAGGATTACAACACATCGGCTCTGCAGGAGATGGAAGGATTACAACACATCGGCTCTGCAGGAGATGGAAGGATTACAACACATCGGCTCTGCAGGAGATGGAAGGATTAAAACACATCAGCTCTGCAGGAGATGGAAGGATTACAACACATCGGCTCTGCAGGAGATGGAAGGATTACAACACATCGGCTCTGCAGGAGATGGAAGGATTACAACACATCGGCTCTGCAGGAGATGGAAGGATTACAACACATCGGCTCTGCAGGAGATGGAAGGATTACAACACATCGGCTCTGCAGGAGATGGAAGGATTACAACACATCGGCTCTGCAGGAGATGGAAGGATTACAACACAACAGCTCTGCAGGAGATGGAAGGATTACAACACATCGGCTCTGCAGGAGATGGAAGGATTACAACACAACAGCTCTGCAGGAGATGGAAGGATTACAACACATCAGCTCTGCAGGAGATGGAAGGATTACAACACAACAGCTCTGCAGGAGATGGAAGGATTACAACACAACACAACACATCGGCTCTGCAGGAGATGGAAGGATTACAACACAACAGCTCTGCAGGAGATGGAAGGATTACAACACATCGGCTCTGCAGGAGATGGAAGGATTACAACACATCGGCTCTGCAGGAGATGGAAGGATTACAACACAACAGCTCTGCAGGAGATGGAAGGATTACAACACATCGGCTCTGCAGGAGATGGAAGGATTACAACACAACAGCTCTGCAGGAGATGGAAGGATTACAACACAACAGCTCTGCAGGAGATGGAAGGATTACAACACATCGGCTCTGCAGGAGATGGAAGGATTACAACACAACAGCTCTGCAGGAGATGGAAGGATTACAACACAACAGCTCTGCAGGAGATGGAAGGATTACAACACAACAGCTCTGCAGGAGATGGAAGGATTACAACACAACAGCTCTGCAGGAGATGGAAGGATTACAACACAACAGCTCTGCAGGAGATGGAAGGATTACAACACAACAGCTCTGCAGGAGATGGAAGGATTACAACACAACAGCTCTGCAGGAGATGGAAGGATTACAACACAACAGCTCTGCAGGAGATGGAAGGATTACAACACAACAGCTCTGCAGGAGATGGAAGGATTACAACACAACAGCTCTGCAGGAGATGGAAGGATTACAACACAACAGCTCTGCAGGAGATGGAAGGATTACAACACAACAGCTCTGCAGGAGATGGAAGGATTTCAACACAACAGCTCTGCAGGAGATGGAAGGATTACAACACAACGGCTCTGCAGGAGATGGAAGGATTACAACACATCGGCTCTGCAGGAGATGGAAGGATTACAACACAACAGCTCTGCAGGAGATGGAAGGATTACAACACAACAGCTCTGCAGGAGATGGAAGGATTACAACACAACATCTCTGCAGGAGATGGAAGGATTACAACACAACAGCTCTGCAGGAGATGGAAGGATTACAACACAACAGCTCTGCAGGAGATGGAAGGATTACAACACAACAGCTCTGCAGGAGATGGAAGGATTACAACACAACAGCTCTGCAGGAGATGGAAGGATTACAACACAACAGCTCTGCAGGAGATGGAAGGATTACAACACATCGGCTCTGCAGGAGATGGAAGGATTACAACACAACAGCTCTGCAGGAGATGGAAGGATTACAACACAACAGCTCTGCAGGAGATGGAAGGATTACAACACAACAGCTCTGCAGGAGATGGAAGGATTACAACACAACAGCTCTGCAGGAGATGGAAGGATTACAACACAACAGCTCTGCAGGAGATGGAAGGATTACAACACAACAGCTCTGCAGGAGATGGAAGGATTACAACACAACAGCTCTGCAGGAGATGGAAGGATTACAACACAACAGCTCTGCAGGAGATGGAAGGATTACAACACAACAGCTCTGCAGGAGATGGAAGGATTACAACACAACAGCTCTGCAGGAGATGGAAGGATTACAACACAACAGCTCTGCAGGAGATGGAAGGATTACAACACAACAGCTCTGCAGGAGATGGAAGGATTACAACACAACAGCTCTGCAGGAGATGGAAGGATTACAACACAACAGCTCTGCAGGAGATGGAAGGATTACAACACAACAGCTCTGCAGGAGATGGAAGGATTACAACACATCGGCTCTGCAGGAGATGGAAGGATTACAACACAACAGCTCTGCAGGAGATGGAAGGATTACAACACATCGGCTCTGCAGGAGCTAGAAGAATTACAACACAACAGCTTTGCAGGAGATGGAAGGACAGGACTTTTTTACTCTGAAATTTGTATGTGCTATAGCTCAGGGGAGCTAACCTCTAGACGACGTACCATCGGTCACAGCGGGGGCCCGTCGAAGCAGCCGTATTACCCTATACCATACACCACAGTGGACCAACCATCCAACCCTACCATCAGCCACAGTGGGAGGCCCGTCGCAGCAGCCTTATCAAACCATAGCATATACCAAAGAGGGGCAACCATCCAAGCCTACCATCAGCCACAGTAGGAGGCCCGTCGAAGCAGCCATATCAACAATAGCATACACCACAGTGAACCCCACCATTAGCCACCGTGAAGTCGCATCAAAGCAACCATGCCAGCTCACCATTTGATACGTGGTTCACTAGTTCAACCAAGAGTCGGCTGGTCATGAGTAGAATCTTGGTCCAAAGTTGTCTTGGATTTCCTTTGGGCTCATAGCATCTGTGTTGTGGACGATGATCTTTTTAGGACTGCGAAATTGTAATCCAGAAACCTCTCGATGAATATCCTCCTCCAAAGCAGATGCATTCGTTACTCCGAGAAATAGCACCAACGTTACATCAATAACGCAGTGGGCGGCAGTCAGTACCCAAGACTCTGAAATGAGGGAACCACCACAAAATTTTGTCTCGTTGTCTGGTCCATGTGAAAACATAAGAACTTGCCATGGCCAGGCTTTCTCCGGGGCGTCGTGACCTTTCATTATGGCCCTACCCCCATCCAAGGCAGGCTTTCCACACTGATTGAAATTGTCAAATATATTTTCAGTTGATTTATTGAAAGGTAACTTTGGTTCATTGTGGTCCGATCCAACTATTATTCCGTAATATCTTTTATAATCGGAAAGAGCATAAGTGCGTGTGTGTGACTTGAAGGTACATGTTAGTGGTCTGCCGAGATGAGGCAAAGAGATGGCGAAAACCTGGTAAAAAAAGGAATGCCGATAATGTAACTTAAAAGTGATGCATGCATGCATGCGTGCGTGTGTGTGTGTGTGTGCGTGTGTGTGTTTGTGTATGTTTGTATATGTGTGTGTGTCTGTGAGTGCACGCACGTGTGTTTACGTCGTGTGCCTGCCTGCCTGCCCAGACGGAGATGACCCCTCAATACCCTATAACTGGAGATGTCTGATCAATACCCTGTACCTGGAGATGTCTGATCAATACCCTGTACCTGGAGATGTCTGATCAATACCCTGTACCTGGAGATGTCTGATCAATACCCTGTACCTGGAGACGTCTGATCAATACCCGGTACCTGGAGATGTCTGATCAATACCCTGTACCTGGAGATGTCTGATCAATACCCGGTACCTGGAGATGTCCCATTAATCCCCTGCACCTGCTGCAATACATTTCGTTATAGAATCCGACACACAGACACGCCGGCGATCTGTGCACCCACAGACACATCATAACAAGCACGACTCCAATTTGAATTATTCCTATCGTTTTGATCTATTTTGACGTACGAACTAAACTAACATAACATAACATAACATATATCATATCATAACATAACGTGTATGAAATAACCCAACTAAGTAAATCAAACTGTTTTGTTTAAGTATGTAGAATTTACAAATATTAGAATGTAAATAAAATAAAAGATGGGGTATTTTGACATTGAAACTATACAAACCAATTGGAGTAGAAGCTGTAAACGACAAAGCAATGGTTCAGTAAGACAGAGATTAACTTTGATAAAAACTATAGCTTTGAAACAAAAAGCAGTGAAGGATATTCTACAGCAGCGTCAACAATGGTGGTCCGCGGCATGGCAGTGGTCAGCAAGCTTTACGATGCTGGTCCGCAGAACAAGAATTTTTATGGTCAAATAACAAAAGATATTATTATAAATTGTCCACCAGGCACGGTGGGATATCTGATCGTGTCCACCGTTCCGTCAAAATTTAAAATATTGTAAACTGATCTGTTGGAGATGATCTTGACCAGGTAAGTCTCCGAGCCCATGGACTCATGTCAAGAATCGTCATTCTATTCTTATAACATCCTTAATAGTAACTACTCTTTTGATTTTGGATGGGTGACTGACTGGCTGGGTCGCAAAATCTTCGTACGGCTAAGTCAACAACTTGTCTTTAGTATTCAAGCTGAAACTTGGCACGTCGACCCTAAGGCTGATTAGTATTCAAGCTGAAACTTGGCACGTCGACCCTAAGGCTGATTAGTATTCAAGCTGAAACTTGGCACGTCGACCCTAAGGCTGATTAGTATTCAAGCTGAAACTTGGCACGTCGACCCTAAGGCTGATTAGTATTCAAGCTGAAACTTGGCACGTCGACCCTAAGGCTGATTAGTATTCAAGCTGAAACTTGGCACGTCGACCCTAAGGCTGATTAGTATTCAAGCTGAAACTTGGCACGTCGACCCTAAGGCCGATGACAACAAAATATTTCTGTCAAATTTTCTGCTCCACCCAACCCCCAAAAATTTTTTTTCGAGGTTTTTCTAGGTGACTATTATAGAATGAAATTCCCGATAACTGCTATAAAAGAGATCCTTCAAACAAAATTCACAAGAAAGTTTGGTGCGTAATATTTTCTTTTTCTTTTCTAAAAAACAGTTGATGAAATAAATCTGCGCTGTCAAAGCGACTGTGTCATTAGAATATCAACATAGTTCAGTGGGTCATTGGCTTTAAAAAATGTGTGGTTGTCAGCCTTGGTGTGGAAGCACTGATTGAGATTCTTATAAAGTACGTTATTTGTATGCATGTTTTGTCAGATTTTTTCAGCACCACCTCCAATTGTACGACACACCAGCATTATAATGAGTTTTAATAAGCGTTTTATTCCTGGTATTCACATTTTATCTGGCAAATTTGTCGAAGTTGAAAGAAACAAAACTTCCATAATTGAATTATTTTTCGTTTTTAAATATTATTTTAATAATCTAATCCGGCATGTGTAAGGGGGGGGGGTGGAAAAAACGAGTTGGGGGCAGCTTTATCTGTTTGAGGATTTGATTTTAAACAGGTTATAAGTGCTAAATTAATGACGTCATGTTGGTCGTGTCAAATCTATTAAACACAAGGATGAATAGAGATGGTGAATACGAACCAACTAGGAATTGTGTAGTCTATAGCACGCTCTCGTGCTGGTAGCAGAAATAATAAAGGGCAACTGTGGTGGGCGGGACACTTAGAATAAAGGGCAACTGTGGTGGGCGGGACACTTAGAATAAAGGGCAACTGTGGTGGGCGGGACACTTAGAATAAAGGGCAACTGTGGTGGGCGGGACACTTAGAAAGATTTTCAAATGAGAGACGATTGAAGAGGGGGGTAAAAAGGGGATAGACTGCAATCAGGCTAGCGAAAATGGAAATATTTAAAACAAATTATGGGTAAACCTGAAAAAAGGAACGCAACAAAACAACGAAAGTGTCGGCAGTAAGCCTACCTCAGCGAACTAACAACAGAAAGACGGAATTAAATTTCAAAATATCGCTTGGCTGAGAAGAAATATCCAAGAGGGCAGCAAAAAAGATGTGACAAATAATAAGTAGGTGAGAGATTATAAACAGGCAAAAAGGAAAAGAAAAGAGTATAAATCAGTCCACTGCGATCGGTTATTAAGTGAAGGGGCGGGGCAAAGGCTCAACCTGGTAATGAAAACACGTCGATAATGCCATGTGGTGTCAGTATTCCATAGATTTGGATAAGCTTTTTTTCCAAATTCATCCGGCTAGGTTTGTTTGTGCTGGTCGCGATTGGAGTAAAATCCACCGTGCTTTTGTGGTCGCGTCTAGTTAACTTATAGACGGGACACTGCGTAATATTACGAAGATGTTCAGTAAATCTGTCAGAGAGTC
This sequence comes from Omphiscola glabra, assembly GCA_964017045.1. Classification (NCBI taxonomy): domain Eukaryota; kingdom Metazoa; phylum Mollusca; class Gastropoda; family Lymnaeidae; genus Omphiscola; species Omphiscola glabra. The sequence goes on along the minus strand of OZ024796.1, from coordinate 1,211,595 downwards.
GGCGTCCTGTCTCCCCTATGCACGACATCTGGCAGCGGGTGCAAACAATGGTGTAGACAACATTGCGGCTAGTGCAAAGGAAGCAATCCCTTATCTGAAAACTACCCTTAGGGAAGGGTATATGTTGAGTATGGATGACAAAAGGGCAAGTGTTGCAATGACTGCGTCTACATGTCTTGGTTCCAAAGTGGGAGGGCGTCAGCGTTAATGCGAATGCGCCGAAGAAGGTCTCTTAGATTTATATATATATATCTTCCTGTCACGTACGTAAGTTAACAAGCACTTCAATCGGCGTTGAATCATGCACACCTCATTTCTGACGCATCAACCTTGACCTTTTAATAATTGACGTATGATGAGTTATCCTTTTATAAAATTCGGTTAGACCGAGCAAAGTTTTATCTTTAAATTTAAAAAAACAATTTTTAAAATTTGGCGTCACCCCCTGGGATGGGGTCGCCCGGTGCGGTCCGCAACACCCAGCCACGTACCAGAGGTAGCGAGCTGTACTGACCTCTCTTGTTTCTAACAACCCTGGTAACATGCTGAACTGCTGTACTGACCTACATTACTAGCAGCTCTGGTATTGTGCTGTACTGACCAACCTTACTAGCAACTCTGGTATAGTGCTGTACTGACCTACCTTACAAGCAACTCTGGTATTGTGTTGTACTGACATACCTTACTAGCAACTCTGGTAGCGTGCTGAACTGACCTACCTTACTAGCAACTCTGGTATTGTGTTGTACTGACCTACCTTACTAGCAACTCTGGTAGCGTGCTGAACTGACCTCTCTTGTTCCTAGTAACCCTGGTAGCATCCTGAACTGCTGTACTGACAACTCTTAATACTAGCAGCTCTGGAGTATACAGGGCGGGTCACATAAAGCCAGTACATATTCGCAATACCTTGCATAGCCATCGACGTAAGCGTGGAATCACGACCAAAGGACACTCCCGACCAAAGGAGACTCCCGACCAAAGGACACTCCCGTCCAAAGGACACTTCCGACCAAAGGACTCCAGACCAAAGGACACTCCCGACCAAAGGACACTCCCGACCAAAGGACACTCCCGACCAAAGGACACTCCAGAGTTCCCAGAGATGTATGCCATCCTTTTTATCATGTGCTATTGGCCTTTATGCAGTGACTCCATGTGGTATTGGCCTTTATGCAGTGACTCCATGTAATATTGGCCTTTATGCAGTGACTCCATCATCATTTAAAATATTTCACTCACCCCCATCACGATTTAAAAACATATTTCCACAGAACCACTAAAAATACTAATAAAAATCCAAATAAACCTGATTTTCTTTGTACTCCGACAGCTGTTGTAAAACTTCCTGTCCATGAGAGTGCAGCATTAATGCTCATCAAGGTTTGTACAAATAAAGTGTGATAAGGGTCAAGGTGATTGCTGTTAAGATACGTCATATTTGAAGTTAAAGTTAAGTCGGACCTAATGTGATGCCATGTTGTGAAAAGAGGAAGAGAAAGTTTTGACCAACAAGTCCTTGAGTCATGTATAGGATGACTTTAAAAAAAAAATTAAAAGCCAGCCCGAAATCGTTTGACTTTCGTAGTAACTTTTGGTCATGTATTTTGTGGCGATATGATGCAAAGACAAAAAGGTTGATAAACATATACAGCATTCTGTGGTCGAAAACTTTGCGACGACGTACCATCAGTCACAGTGGGGGCCCGTCGAAGCAGCCATATTACCCCATACTATACACTACAGTGGACCAACCATCCTAGCCCACCATCAGCCACAGTGGGGACCCATAATTACAGCCATATAAACCGATGCAATACATCAAAGTGGAGCAACCATCCTAGCCTACCATTAGCCACCATGGAGGCGCATCAAAGCAACCATGCCAGCTCACCATTTGATACGTGGTTCACTAGTTCAACCAGTAGTTGGCTGGTCATGAGCAACATCTTGGTCCAAATTTGTCTTGGATTTCCTTTGTGCCTTTAGCATTTGAGGTTGTCGTAGTTGTCCGTTTCAGGTCAGTTGTGTCATGTCAGCTGTGTCAGGTAAGTTGTGTTAGATCAGTTGTGTCAGGTCAGTTGTGTTAAATCAGTTGTGTCAGGTCAGTTGTGTCAGATCAGTTTTGTAAGGTCAGTTGTTTCATGTCAGTTGTGTTTGATCAGTTGTGTAAGGTCAGTTATGTCAGGTCAGTTATGTCAGGTCAGTTGTTTAAGGTCAGTTGTTGTCAGGTCAGGTGAAGAAGCTACTAAGAGCTTGCATGCCGTGGGGGCATCCTAAGAGGTCCTTCTGCATCCAACGGTGGGCTGCCCTACAAACGTCTGTGAAGGAGCGGCCAGTGTAGCCTAGCGAAGACCTTGATTGCGTAGGGCGGCTGGTTGCAGCCCTGGGCTAAAAACGAACCGCAGAATGTCGTCTGCATAAATGCCAGGCTAACAGGAAGAGGCTGTGTAATTCTTCCAAATAGTTTTCGACGGTTTCCCCCCAAGACCTTGATGCCGGCGGTAGAATGCGGCACATAGTTCGGTGCCGTCACTCTGCTCACGCCTTTTCTGCAAAATCAAGAGCAGCAGCTTATTTGGAGAATCTATGGTAGCTGCTGCTTGATCGTGTGTGTCCTGACGAGTCCGTCCCTGCTGGGCACCTAATATCCAGATGACCGTACAGGTGTTGGGCATGGGCTGGAGTTGCAGGAAAAGTCTCACTTCCTTTACTAATTTCTCTGCCTTGATCATGTCATCAAATAGTTTACTTTTATTAAAAGAAAGCCGCTTTAAGACAAAAATAAAACTACCCGTAAAAATAAAGTTTTTGATAATAATCCTATATAAAATGTATCATCAAGCAATTGAAGGTCAGCAATGGACAGAAGTAATTCAAATAAAAGAAACAAAAAGAAATTGAAATTCAGACAAACTCAAGATCCAATATTTTGAATACCGGAAAACTCCGCAGTTGGTCTTAAAAAAGTTTGTAAATTAAACAGCCCCTAAAAACAAAGTTTTCCAAATAAATCTTGTAAAAAATGTATTATTGAAAAATGGGGGGATGGGGATGAAAATTTGGCAAAACATGCCTACATAAAACATGCAAACATAAAACATGCAAACATAAAACATGCAAACATAAAACATGCAAACATAAAACATGCAAACATAAAACATGCAAACATAAAACATGCAAACATATAACATGCAAACATAAAACATGCAAACATAAAACATAAAACATGTAACGCAATTTATGAGAATCCCAATTAGTGCTCCCTTCCATCAAGGCCCTTTTGTTCCACGCCCCTGAACTATATTAATATTCTTATTACCCACCCGCTTTGACACCACAAATTTATTTTAACAACTATTTCAGAAAAGCAATAGAAAATATTACGCTCCAAATGCAGTTGCCAAATTATTTTAAAGAATCTCATTTAGCGCAGTTTTCAAGATTTTATTTCAAGATCCCCTTGAAAAGCAGAAAACTGTTTTGGGGTAAGGAGTTTGGGGTCGAGGGGGTCAGTCTGTATTGATAGACGTATTGGCGAGGGCAATAAGTCTATGTGCCTAGTTTCAGCTCGATATGTTGATTGATAGAGGTATAGGCGAGGGCAATAAGTATATGTGCCTAGTTTAGGCTCGATATGTTGATTGATAGAGGTATTGGCGAGGGCAATAAGTCTATGTGCCTAGTTTCAGCTCGATATGTTGAATGATAGAGGTATTGGCGAGGGCAATAAGTCTATGTGCCAAGTTTCAGCTCGATATGTTGATTGATAGAGGTATAGGCGAGGGCAATAAGTATATGTGCCTAGTTTCAGCTCGATATGTTGATTGATAGAGGTATTGGCGAGGGCAATAAGTCTATGTGCCTAGTTTCATCTCGATATGTTGAATGATAGAGGTATTGGCAAGGGCAATAAGTCTATGTGCCAAGTTTCAGCTCGATATGTTGATTGATAGAGGTATTGGCGAGGGCAATAAGTCTATGTGCCTGATTTCAGCTCGATATGTTGAATGATAGAGGTATTGGCGAGGGCAATAAGTCTATGTGCCAAGTTTCAGCTCGATATGTTGATGAGAAGGGGGTCTGTAGATTTTGCCACCCAGCAGGCCACAAATAGAAGCGAAGTTAATATAAAAGATTTTAAAAAGCATCTTTCCGCATTTCAATAAAGAACAGTGTGTCTTGTTTCAAACATCTGTTCACACACGGAAGGTCAATTTGTTCACATCTGTTCACACACGGAAGGTCAACCTGTTCACATCTGTTCACACACGGAAGGTCAATTTGTTCACATCTGTTCACACGCGGAAGGTCAATTTGTTCACATCTGTTCACACACGGAAGGTCAACTTGTTCACATCTGTTCACACGCGGAAGGTCAACTTGTTCACATCTGTTCACACACGGAAGGTCAACTTGTTCACATCTGTTCGCACACGGAAGGTCAACTTGTTCACACACGGAAGGTCAACTTGTTCACATCTGTTCACACGCGGAAGGTCAACTTGTTTACATCTGTTCACACACGGAAGGTCAACTTGTTCACATCTGTTCACACACGGAAGGTCAACTTGTTCATATCTGTTCACACACGGAAGGTCAACTTGTTCACATCTGTTCACACGCGGAAGGTCAACTTGTTCACATCTGTTCACACGCGGAAGGTCAACTTGTTTACATCTGTTCACACACGGAAGGTCAACTTGTTTACATCTGTTCACACACGGAAGGTCCATCCTCTCCACTTTAGGCACGTTGGGATCATTTGCAGCTAAGGGAATCAAGAATTTAACAATTGCAGGTGCAGGCCACACAATGGATTCAGGAACATCTTTTGTTAAGGCAAACGAAGGTGTAATTAAAAAGGTCAAGGATGTTGTTAAATTGTGCCCAGAAAATAGAACAGATTGCCTGTCAAATTTTAAAAATCTCCAAGAACTTGTTGTTAAAGTCTGCCCTTGTGCGGGAAAAGCAAATCCATAAAACTGGATTAGATGAGTCTCTCCCGCAAATGCTCTCCCTCAGTTTGCTTTGAATTTCGATTGTTTCTGGAACGTGTGTCTAATGTAGACGCGTTCATCTTTTAAACGAATAGCAGACATGTTTAAAGAAATGACACTAGGTTAGACAATAAAAATATTTCCTGTTATATTTTGTTTTATTAAGCTGTCAATAAAGTGTAAAAAAACAAAAAAAAACGAATCCATCCATTTGAATTTAACTTTAACAAAGCATACCCTGCATTTTGATTCATTACTGTGTTAACAAACTTAGCATCAGCTTATAGTCTGAGATTAGCCGGGTGCGAATGGCGGCGCTGCGTGTCATTTGCAGTAATTTATTTCAGTAAAACTAAAGAATTAAGATTACAAACATATAGTCCATTCAATTATCTTTTATTTGATACTTATTTAATCTTACAAACCGAACAATATTTTAAACAGTTTTTTAAATCCCAACCTCTCCCTTCTGGTACCCGGGTACGAATAGCCACTTCGATTTTTTAAACAGAGGCGACACCTATATATAAACTATGGCATCTATAGTTGAATGCATTTAACAGAGCTGATTATTAATCTGAGTGAGCAGGGGTGTTGCTGTTAATATTTTGAAAATGAAAGGGTGATGCAGGAAATGATTTAAATCCAAGAAGGGGTGCAGGAAATATTTCTAAATTGAGAGGAGGGATGAGGGAAATGTTTTGCACAGCCCGTGCAACGCAGCAAAGAAGTGAAGTTCGCCTGCACAATATCACGTGAATATGGTATTTAAGAGGTTTGTGAATATAAAACACAAAATTTAATAACATCCCATAATATGTAATGGATCCAGAAAATCCACACACACCCAAACATACTTATACACTCACACAAAATAAGGTCTCTATATAAAGTTTTCAGAGAAATAAAACGATGCTCTATCTAACATTTCAAATCAAATTGTATAGAATTAATGCCAAATGAAAACATCTGATAAAAAGAAATATTTATAAATAATTAAAATGTATTAAAATATGATATGTATTCTTTTCTCTATTAATTTAATATAATATTCATTTATACTAGTACTTGGTGTTTTAAAACTAAAGAAAATTAAAATAAATAATACATTAAAATTTATATATATATATATATATATATATATATATATATATATATATATATATATATATATATATATATATATATATATATATATATATATATATATATATTAAGAATGAGCTATACTGATATAACGCCAAAGAACCGATAAAATTTTGATACATTCGGACTCTTAAAAACATTCATAGTTATTTTCAATTATTTTACGGAAATAGAATAAATTTACATGCGCAAAAATTTTTATATTTCCGTATTTTTTAGCAAAAGTTTAAGTATTATTATTATAAATTACAAATACATTTAAAGAAACAACTAAGGAACTATCTTAAGCATTTTATATGCTTTTGAAAGTTATGAAAAAAAAATAATAAAAAAATTATGATCAAAGAATTACACAGTAATCACATTTATCGGGAAAAGCTAAACATCATGTGTTATTAGTGCGTTCTTTAGTGCGTTGTCAATACTGCGAAATAAAAATAAAATTAATTAGTTCTAAATAATCACGCAAATGACTTCATAGTGCGAATTGCCTATGGACTACGATGAGTCACTTCCTTGTTTTGTCACGTGATACGTACCAGCCATTAGTAGGCTTTCTGCTACACATAACAACACATAACAACAGATAAACAGCTGATCAGCCATTGCCATTATCCTTAATTCTAAAGCAAAATGTTTGTCTCCATCAGCGCTTCCCCAGTGTTTATTAAAATTTTACTTTTCAAAATATTCTTGAATATACGCGTTTCTTTAAATGACATTCATTAAATGTGACAATAATTATAATTAAGTTATGATTAAAGGAAGAAAGTTGTTTGAAGAAGAATTTGTGAGCGACTAGTGTGTTGCAGACAGCCTACCGGAAGTATTACTTGTTTTTACACGTATCACGTGACAAAACAATCGACTAATCGTAGTCCATTTAGCCCAAGCTAAGAGTTCGCTGATTTAATAAAAGAGCGTGACAAAACTAATAATGTATATTCTCTTTATTAAAAGTAGCATTAATAAACAGAATTGATTGCTTTTAAATTGATAATTTTAAATACAAACAATGGAATTCTCTTCCACTACACATCATAGATAAATCAACCACCACAGCCTTCAAAACTGCACTCAAAACACATCTCTTTAAACTTTACTATCCTGACTGTTTCCCCCTCTGCCCGTTAAACGATACTGTTGAGTGCCGTCCATGGCTTCACATGTAAATTGTTATGGAATGGTTGGGCGAATACACTTTTATTTTGTTTGGCTTAAAAAATTAATTTAAGTTCATGATTATGCTTGTACAGCGTGGTGAGCCCAGCCCTAGGCTGGGGTACCACGCTATAGAATTCTACCAATAATAATAAGAAGAATAATTTAGCTTTGTATTTTTAACATTTAATACGTTTTTACTTTTTATTCATTTCAAAAATAAACTTTTATGAAATTTACAAAGTAGTAAAAACTCTACATTTAAAAATGATTTTAATAAGAATATGCCGTTTAATTCAGTTGCTGCAGCTAAACTAAGTAGCCAACTAAAATTTTAATGCACTTATCACTCATCTAAATAAGAACAAAGCATATTAAATGCAATAAAATTTCTTTTTGCTTAGGTAAAGGGGTTTCAATCCAGGGGATGATGTATTATTATTTTTTTTAAACTATGTGTATGGGGGGAGAGGGGGTAGTAATACGATACGTTCATTTTGCACAATGCAGCACAAGATACGCCCCAGAATGAATTTGATAAATGATTAACCTTCTTCTATACATAATATATATCGGAAATTGAGTTTATATATTTTTACTTGGATGACAATATCTTTCAATCCAATGTTATTAGGGAACATATGTTTACCAA